>JAQGAX010001236.1:0-11837 GCA_034698105.1 Plectus exinocaudatus | reverse complement strand
GTCATCTGTATTACCGTATTTTCAAATTTGAATTTCCCGCCATATCTCGAAGGGAAAATATTTTTTCAAAATTCTGATATCATTTTCAGGTTTTCCACACTAAAGTACCTTAGGGTATCAAATTTCATCACAATCTGACTATGTGCCAAAAAGAGCGTCAGAAGTTTGATGCTTAGAAAAAACGCGTCTTAATTGAATCAACTGACCCAAAGCCAACCTGACAGAGAAGGCACATCGCGAACTGATCAAGAAGCAGGCATTGCTGGCAGCCAAATGCAAGAGCCTGCAAAGCATTGTCGTAATGAACCACGGACCATGCACCATGCGCCTGGCCAGAGCTATTGAAGAGCTGGGCATCAACGTCTCCGCCTACCACTCGCAGACGTTCGTCGGCAACCACATCCGGAAACTGGTCACTGAGGACAGCGCCGATCGACTAGTGGGCACCCTGGGTGACGACTGCACCACCGCCAACGACAGAAGAATATTCGAAACACTGCTCACCAGTTTCGGTCGAGTCCAGAGTTTTTTCGCGGCCCGTTTCCTGAGCGATGATGAAATATAAAATGAAATATATGATGATATGATATGAAATATGATGGTTACGTTGGATGCCTCTCATTAACAACATAACTTCATACGCGTTTGCAGCAATCTCACTTAGGCCTATTCTAATTACCGGTACGTACTTGTGCGGTTTAATAAAAGTAACTGCGCTCTGCGCCACTATTCGAGTGCTTCTCAAGGGCAGACTTTAAAAAATACCCAAAACAAGACAAGTCTTCAGCGGAGGTGCTTGTGACGACCGATGAACCCCATTGCGCGTTGTTCATACCCTGAAGTGATTGCCTGCATAAAGGCAGAGCTCAACCGTAAACCCTCCAAAATCCTGTCCGAAGTCCAAAATCCAAATGCACTTCTTCTACAGCACGATGGTCAATCTTTTGCTTCTCTTCGTTGTTTAGCGATCAATTTTGATCAGTAGTATCCCACAATTACTGTTGCGGACCATGATGACAATAGGATCTATACTCGTTCTAATATTTTTAACTCGCTCGGCAAATTCTGCACATTTGCTCCTTGGAACTCACGCAATGTCGCTCAGTCATGTGAAATTGGTGTTCGATGTTGCCGAGGACATGCTTAAAACCGGTCGGCACCTTGTCACCGAATTCCGTTCTCCGGTGATGAAAGTAATTGCCGATTACCCCGCCCGAAAGGGGTTTCGTTCCCTGCTGCTCAACAAAACGTATGAGCACGCGAGTAAGCTGGACTTTCTGCCCGCCATGATCGACGACAGTGGATGGAAGAAGGACGACGGCACTGTGGATATTCTCAAGATGTTCAAAGGTGCGTAGCAGAATCGCTTTTCATTTTATCTATAATTCTGTAGCGCCATTTCTTCTGCCAATGCTGTTTTCGTCTGTAATTCGAAGCCTCTGATACTTAGTTTATTGAGGATTTGTTGTATAGGAATGTGATGCTTGTATCGTGGTATTTATGCAAACTTTCGACACTACAAATCTTTGTCATTAATGATCTCGCATTTTTATTGCCCGCAATTATAAAATTCCGGAATTTGTATAGTACTTTGCAGAATTCATAATTTTTCGGAAAAGTACAAAATTAGTTGTTGTTACACTCATGCATGTAAGATGTCGACATTTAATTTTGGGGGAATGAACGTTGCCAGTACCTTTTTGTACGACGAATACGATATTTGCAGTATTCAAGCAAAAATTTTTAGGTGCGTGGCCGCTGCTCAGTCTGCCATGCGAAGAAGCCCTAGAAGATGAGAAAGTAGCCCGAAATCTTACCGACGAGGGATACACTTTAGGCCTTCTTGATCCATTCGTTGGTCTTTGCGCAACAGTTGCATTGCGGTCAGGAAAGATTCCATTTGTCATAGTGTCGCCGCTTGTCGAGCCGTTTACTTTGGGCTCTGTGGCTGGTGAGGAACTTTATTTTTTTGTTAGCTGATCGCAGTGAATGATTATACAGTGACTTAGAACAGTCAAATATCGTTTTAATGAAATTTAATGCAGATCATTATAGTAGCAGCACACAAAATTTGTGCTAACTATTGACAAGAAACAATGATTCATCTTGCTTTACAGAAACTGTATTTTAGTATCAGGTGGAGAGTTTGAAATGAATAGAATAATGATTTTGCATCAGCTGTAGGATAGAATAGAAATTAGAAATTAATCGAGTACTCTGTAGTAATTTGTAACGCATTACAATTAGATCGGCTAAAAATGCACTGAAAATGCCGGCCAGAGTTGAAATATTAGTAGCAGCACACAAAATTAGTGCTAGCTATTGACAAGAAGCAATGCTTCATCTTGCCTTACAGAAACTATATTGGAGTGTCACTGTATTGACTGTACTTTTCAGGCGTCCCTGTGCCCCACTCGTACGTTATGAGTTTGCTGGTAGCGAAGACTCACCACGAAATGAACCTCGTTGACAGAACAGCCAACGTCTTCGGCCATTCGTTTTTCCGCTTTTTTGCGTGGCTGCAAACCTATCTATTTTCTCGGCAGTTCGCGAATAAGCTTGACATCCCTGACCTTTTCGAGGGGCTCGGCAACACAATGGTTTTTGCGAATACTCATCGGTTTTTGGAATGGCCTTCGCCGACGTCACTCACTATGATTGACATTGGTCACAGGATGCCACCGGGAGACGTCAATATACCTAAAGTACGGTGGTTTTTATACCTTTTTAATACTTTTTTTACATTTTTTATACACCTTTTTATGGTTGAACAGTGCATTAGTATTCGTAAGTTATTCTGAGGTAAAATTAATGCAAATTTATGTTTCAAAAAAAATTTGCTATGGATACCCAACCGATTCTTTACTTCGCAGGCCTATAAAGTGTAATACAATATTTAAAGTAGTTATTGACAAAAATGCCGCATTCGCTTATTTTAAAAATTTGCTGTTTATTTTGGACAATTTCAAGTTATTTATTTCAGGATATTCTCGACTTCGTTGAGGATGAACATTCCTTGGGCACGATTATTTTTTCGATGAGCACCTATACAAGTTCCGGGAAAATGCCTGAGGAAGTGACGACGATGTTCGCCTCTACGTTTGCCAAGTAACGAGGCTCATTTTGGCGCATTTCACTCGACTAATAAAGTAATGCATGAAGCATACTTTCAGATTCCCAGAATATCGTTTTATCTGGCGAATCAACGATTTTCCAGCTCAATTGAAAGCACCGAATATTCACACGGTAAAATGGGTGCCACAAACGGAACTTCTGCGTAAGAAATTATACTCTCTAATGAACATAATTAAATTGCATTTGTTCTTGATTTCAGATCACAAGAAAACCGTATTATTAATCACACATGGAGGACAAAATAGTGTTCTGGAAGCGGTCAACGCCGGTGTCCCCATGATTGGTAAACAGTTATGCTCTGTGGGAGAGTGGAAGGCTCTCATTCGCATCGCCACCCCGCCTTCTGAGCTTTTTGCTGACTATCGTTGTTTTCAGGCATTCCAATGATGGGCGACCAACATCCGAACGTCGAACGGGTCCGAACACGAAACCTGGGATTGCGACTGACTAAAGGCGAACTGACTGTGGATAATATAGTCGACAAGATCTCAAAAATACTTCACAGTCAAATGTTCGTTACTTTATACAATAAGTTAGCGCTCATTAATGAATTGGTACGAATGACGCCGCTTTCAGCTACAGCGCAAATGCCAAGAAAATGGCATCAATGCTAAATACGGAGCGAGTCTTTTCTGGTCACGCAGATTCCACTTGGTGGCTCGAGTATACATTGCGGCACATCAATCAGCTTGGATGGATTATTCCGAAAGGAGCTGATCAGGGTTATCTAGTTTCTTATGGATTTGATATTTTTGGTGTTGTATTGCTGTTTACTTTGATTTTATCTTAGCGCTGAGGAAGTTGTAGTCTGTTTTGTGTCATTCATCAGAATGCTAAACAAAAACGGGATGTATCTTCGCGATATTCATTCTCTTATCTTGAATTCAATTGTACGCACAATGTGTGCTTGACCATTTGCTTTGAAAGACTCGCTGTCGCAATTCTTTGGCGTTTTGTGCCGCAGCCTAGTGGTAATTTTTTGCAATCTATGTATAGATTTCGATAGCTTGCAGTATACAGAAGTATTAAATTCAGATGTAAGCGTCTGTATAGAATTCTTAGAATATACGTGATCGTGCTAAATAAATTCGGGTAGCTTTTGTGATTAGGCGGGGGGAAGTGGTACGTGTATGTGCTGATCTAGTCATTTATCGCTATCATTCAACTGATTTGATTCACTATTATTTTGCTTCAATCTGCTTCTTTTCAGTCTATGGTGCAGTTAAGATTTGTGCATGCAGTGTAAATCTTAGCAGTGATTTTCACGCTTCGTTATATTATACAGGGTGATCCAATTAAGTGTAGTGGATTTTGTTTCTTTAATATAACCTTTGTAACCTAGAACCGATTTCAGCCAAATTTAACACAAGGCAGAATCAACCGTGCAATTTTTCTGACCGAGTTTGATTGATTTCTGCTGCGATATCGCCGAGAAATCGGCGATATACAAGAAAGATTTCATTTGGAATGGTGCAATGACGCAAAAACGCACATCCCTCTTTTTCTGTAACTCGTACGCGGCCCTGGCTTTCTTCATCGAAAAAAACAAGAAATTCTGTAGCTCTGAACAAGTTTTTGTTTCAGTAGATTTCATAGGAACAGAAGAATATCCCGAGAAACTTCGAATAGCCGGTCTGCAGATAGGGCCAGCCAAATTTTGTTTCTGCTTCCTATCGGTGGAGTCAAAGCAAACGTTGCAAAAATTTAGCCATACATACCTGTAACCATGGGGTCACCCCCTCCCACAGCCTGAGGTCCGACCCCCCTGGACCCCCTGGCCTGAGCCCCCCCCCCCCCCCGAGAAGGTCCAGAAAACATTTTGGCAATTTTTTTGAATTCGCGCCGAAATCCCGACACGAGGGTACCCCCCTCCCGAGGGAAGGTCCAGACCCCCCCTGGCCTCGGACACCCGTTACAGGTACGGCCATGTACACATGATTTTATGAAGTTTCGAATTAATAAATGTTTCAATCTTTCGAATAAATAAGAAAAATATAAATTTACGTTTTTGCGTCATTGCACCATACCAAATTAAATCTTTCTTGTAATTTGTCGTTTTCTCTAAGGTGTCGCTGCAGAAATCAATCACACTGTCAAAAAATTGCAAGCTTAACTGTATCTTGTATTAAAATTTGGATGAAATCGGTTTCAGATTATAAAGTTAGGGGCGGGACATAAAGTAGTTCCAAAATCTGAGCTCAGATTTCTCCGTCAGAGAAATCCGTCGAAAGAAAATCTAAAATCCGTTCGATTTTTTTGCGCCGATTTCTCTGCGCTCTGATTTCTCCGAGCCAAGCATGTTCCAGTTTTGGATTTTGGATTTTGTTGGAGTTGTTTTACGGCTACAGGAAACCAAAGAAAACGCGTGTAAAAGCATTGATATGCAGCCTACTGTACACAAAATCCGAAGTGCCCATCTTCTATGGGAATAATCCGAGCTCGGATTTTCAATCAAATTCCCGCGCGCCGTAACTGACTTTCAGCTTTGGTACTATGTTCGACTTTTTGGAATCCGAGGTCGAATTTTGTGCCGCGCCTTGTAAGGAATTAAAACCCGACGACTAACATATTGGGTAGAACGGGCTCGAACCGGACACGGCTCGAACCGGACACGGCTAGAACCGGACACCCCCATTTTTCTCCTCCGTATCAAACTTGTACAAGAAAGACCAGAGACAAAGTTACTCTTTAACAATATTTCTAAAAATTTCTCGCTGAACTTTCTCGTGCAAGTTTGATACGGAGGAGAAAAGTGGGGGTGTCCGGTTCTAGTCGTGTCCGGTTCGAGCACGTTCTACCCTTGTGTTTGAAACGAAGTGATTGCCTGCTTCACGGCAGAGACACCGTTATACCACAGCCATCGCACCATCAAAATCCCGGAATTTGGTTGGACCGGGATCCCGGTCCAAACATCAAAGTGATCGTCCAAAATTCATGAGTTTGTCAGCAACACGATATTCAATAAATGTCGTTCGCTTCATTGTTTATTGACCAATTTCGATAAGTAGAAACCCATAATTGCTGTTGTCCATTCGCAGTGCTGACCATGATAATAATAGCATCTTCAATCGTTGTAATATGCTTATTTCTAACTCGCTCGGCAAATTCTGCGCATTTGCTCGTTGGCAGTAATCCGATGTCGCTCAGTCATGTGAAACTGACTTTCGATATCGCCGAGGAAATGCTAAAAACCGGTCGGCACATTGTCACCGAATTCCGCTCGCCGGTGATGAAATTAATCGCCGAATACCCTGCCCGAAAGGGGTTTCGCTCACTTCTGCTCAACAAGACCTATGAGCACGCGAGTAAGCTGGACTTTCTGCCGGCCATGATCGACGACAGTGGCTGGAAAAAGAACGACGGGATTGTGGATTTTCTCAATATGATTAAAGGTGCGAAGCATGTCACTTTTCATTCTATACTGTATAATCCCGTAGCGCTTTTTCTTCTGCCAATGCTAATTTCGTCTGTAATTCGCAGCCCCTGACTCTTCGTTTAATGAGGATTTGTGCCAGGTGAGTGTGATGCCTGTCTCGAAGTATTTTTGCATACTTTTGATATTACAAATCTTTGCAAGGGTCTTACAGGGTTAATTCCCGCAACTATCAAATTCTGGAATTTTCATTTCATTGTGCAAAATTTTTTAATAATTCTTAAGTAGTACAAACTTGTTGCACTCATGCATGCAAGATGTCAACATTTAATTTACGGAATGAACTTTTCTAGTCCCACTAGGCATAGGGTTGCCAGATGTGCTACTTTAGGTAGCACTGTACTCCTTTGGAGGGGTCCATACTACTCGGAAGCGTACTCCTGAGGAGTACACCAAAAGTGCTACTTTTGAGTCAGAGCGTCCTATTTTGCTACTTTCTCAATAAAAACAGTGCCAAATTTTTGCCTGCGGCGCTGAAAGTCCGTTAAATTTGCATCTGTGACATATGAAAGGAGCAAAATAACCTATATTTTGAGCAAAAAATACTATTATAGTTTAATAATTTGCCTCCGGCGGTGCCAGGGCGCTCGAGCGCGCCCCTGGACCCCCAGCCGATTTGTGTGTGTACTACTTTGGCATTTTGGATATCTGGCAACCCTAACTAGGCACGACGAACAAGATATTTGCAATGGGGCTGTTCATATATTACGTAACGCGGACAGAGGGGGAGGGGTGTCTCAGATGGTTTGTTACGCTCGCGTTACATTATGACGTCACTTCTATGCTTAACCATAGGGAGGGGGTGTTAAAAAGACCGATAACTGTGTTACGCACGTGTTACGGGAGGGGGGTGTCCGAAAGAAGCCAAAAATCGCGTTACGTAATATATGAATGGCCCCAATGGTCATCCGATAATTTTTAGGCATTTGGCCGTTACTCAGTCTGACATGCGAAGAAGCCCTAGAAGATGAGAAAGTAGCCCGGAATCTTACTGGCGAGGGATACCATTTAGGCATTCTTGATGCATTCAGTGGTCTTTGCGGAACAGTTGCAATGCGATCAGGAAAAATTCCATTTGTCGTACTGTCGCCGGTTGTCGAGCCGTTTACTTTCGGCCAAGTGGCTGGTGAGAAATTTATTTTTTTCGCTGATCATGGTCAATGATTACAGTAGAAATCGTTTATAGCGGTATCAGTTACAACGGTAAGTCGCTTATAACGGTAAAGATGACAGGTCCCACCGCCTATGTTTTGCACTGTGACGCAATCGTTTATAACAGTCAAAATTGACCGATCCCCATTTAACGCTATAAACGATTTCTATTGTTTTTAGTAACGGAAGACAGTCAATTTATTTTAATGAAACTTGCTTCATGTTAGTAACAGCACACAAAAATTGTTGTGCTTAAATAAAACCTCTTCATCACGCCTTACACGAAACTGCATTGTAGTGTTGGTTCAGCGATTTAATAATGAACAGACTAATATAAATTGCATCAGCTGTACGGTTGAAATTAATTGAATGTTCTACCGTAATTTTTAATGCGTTATAATTACATTTGCTTTCCCATCTCAGAGGTGGGCGTGGAGAGTGATGGAGATGGTACCTCTCCCACCCAAAGAAAATGTTTTTTTGTACGTAGGGGGTGACGTCACCCCCTACCGTCTCCCCGCTAAATGTGGCAGGTGTTGTTACTTTTTCGTGTGGTTCAGTGGTTTATAGCCAAATTAACTATATGGTGCTTTACAAGTAGAGGGAGCGCAAACTATGGGGAGCAAACATATCCCGCAGAGTTGTTACAAGCGAGTGCCAAATATGGCAGTGTCCGGAATTGAATATGAGACCAAACACCTAAACATTCAGCAAATAAACATTCACTATTACATTGATTTGCAGTCGCAACTGCAGGTACCCACCTCTGCCCAGACGTCACCCCTAAATTGATGCATACAACCCTTGTTGTTGCCGCCAAAATGGGCGCTCACTCCACCAAGGATGTCCCTTTTCGTTCGCAATTGTTGATCCGAGACCCTGGAATAATTCTTTGATGGCAGCAACGATAATGCGGCTCTGCTTTTCAGGTGCCCCTGTGCCCTACTCATACGTTATGGGTTTGTCTGTAGCGAAAGCTCATTACGATATGAACCTCATTGACAGAGCGGCCAACGTCCTCGGCAATTCATTTTTCCGCTTTTTCTGGTGGCTGCAAACCTATGTTTTTTCTTGGCAGTTCGCGAATAAGCTTGACATCCCTGACCTATTCGAGGGGCACGGCAATACAATGGTTTTTGCGAGTACTCTTCGGTTTTTGGAATGGCCTTCGCCGACTTCGCTCGCCATAGTTGACATTGGCCAAAGGACGCCGTCTGGAGACGTCAATTTACCTAAAGTATGGTGCCACACTTTCTTTTTATTAGTTGAAGAGTGCATCGATATTCGTTCCCTACGCTGTGCGGTAAAATGAATGCAGATTAATGTTTAAATAAGATTGGTCAAAGGCAGTCAACCGTTTTCGTCACGTTTTCTTCATCTTCACGCAGGACATTATTATTATGTATAAAGTTGAAAGCAGTTATTGTAACTGTTGCATGAACTTTTCTAGTTTGCTGGTTATTTTATATAATTTCGAAGTTGCTTCTTTAGGAGATCCTTCAGTAGTTATTGATGAAAATGCTGCATTCACATATTTTATAAGTTTGCTGTTTATTTTGGACAATGTCAAGTTATTTGTTTCAGGATATTCTCAATTTCGTTGAGGATGAACATTCCTTGGGCACGATTATTTTTTCAATGAGCACGTATATAAGTTCCGGGAAAATGCCTGAGGAAGTGATGACGATGTTCGCCACTGCGTTTGCAAAGTAACGAGACTCATTCACATTTTACCCGACTAGTAATGCATGAAGCATACTTTCAGATTCCCAGAGTATCGTTTCATCTGGCGAATCAACGATTTTCCAACTCACTTGAAAGCGAAGAATATTCACACGGTGAAATGGATGCCACAAGCAGAACTTCTGCGTAAGAAATAACTTTGTCTAATAAATATGATTAGAGTGCATTTATTCTTGATTTCAGATCACAAGAAAACCGTACTACTCATCACACACGGAGGACAAAATAGTGTCCTGGAAGCGGTTAACGCCGGTGTCCCCATGATTGGTAAACTATTACGCTTCACTCGTTTGATGAATTATGATGATACTTCCCGCTCTTACTGCAAGTGCTGCGTCGCCAATTACCCTCGTTAATAAAAATTAATATACAGGGTGTCCCACGATTAACTTAGAAAACTATTTGCTTATATCTTTGCTCAAATGCAACCAAATTAGGTGCGGTTACTTTCTACTTATAGAGAATCTTTTGGAGTTTGTTTACAATCAACCCGGTGAAAATCGGACAAATATTTGTCATTTGGCAGCTAATTGTAAAAACTGATCGCTTTTGCCAAAAAAAATAGGGTCGATTTTTAATTTGCATAAAATGCTGAAAGGGATAATGTTTCTGATTCATTTTTTCGTGCTGATTACGAATCTGAACTTAGAAATGCTATAAATTCCTTCAAAACTGAGAAAATTGCGAAATTTAGGCAAAAGCCTATTTTTTTGGCAAAAGCGATGTTTTTACAATTAGCTGCCAAATGACGAATATTTGTCCGATTTTCACCGGATTGGTTGCAAACAAAACTCCAAAAGGTTCTCTTTAAGTAGAACGAAACTGCACCTAATTTGGTTGCATTTAAGCAAAGATATAAGCAAATAGTTTTCTAAGTTAATCGTGGGGCACCCTGTATATTACATATCTCATTACTCATCATATTACTCATCGAAATGTTTGAGTTGCTGTAACGTTTTGTAGCAAGTTTCACCGCAAGCATTGCTTTCTCATTAGATGTCGTAGTCATTTTCATTAGATTAAATGAGATTTTTTGCTGACTATCGTTATTTTCAGGCATTCCAATGATGGGCGACCAGCATCCGAACGTCGAACGAGTCCGAACGCGAAACCTAGGATTGCGACTGACTAAAAGCGAGCTGACTGTGGATAACATAGTCGATAAGATTTCAAAAATACTTGACAGTCAAATGTTTGTTACTTTATACAATAAGTTAGCGTTCATTAATGAATTAGTACGAATGACGCCGCTTTCAGCTACACCGCAAATGCCAAGAAAATGGCGTCAATGTTAAATACGGAGCGAGTCTTTTCTGGTCACGCAGATTCCACTTGGTGGCTCGAGTATACATTGCGGCACATCGATCAACTTGGATGGATTATTCCGAAAGGAGCTGTTCAGGGTTATCTGGTTTCTTATGGATTTGATATTATTGGTGTTGTATTGCTGTTTACTTTGATTTTTTCTTAGCGCTGGGAAAGTTTTAGTCTATTTGTGCCATTCATCAGAATGCGAAACAAAGACGCGCTGTATCCTCGCGATATTCCTTCTCTTATCTTGAACTCAATTGTACGCACAATGTGTGCTTGACCATTTGCTTTGAAAGACTCGATGTCGCAATTCTTTGGCGTTTTGTGCCGTAGCCTAGTGGTAATTTTTTGCAATTTATGGTATAGATTTCGATAGCTTGCAGCGTACAGAAGTATTAAATTCAGATGTAAGCGTCTGTATAGAATTCTTAGAATATACGTGATCGTGCTAAATAAATTCGGGTAGCTTTTGTGATTAGGCGGGGGGGGAAGTGGTACGTGTATATTCTGATCTAGTCATTTATCGCCATCAGTCAATTGATTTGATTCACAATTATTTTGCTTCAATCTACTTTATTTAAGTCGATATTGCAGCTGATATTTACGCATGGAGTGTAAAAAGCTTAGCAGTGATTTTCACGCTTCGCATTACTATATTTTCTCAGAGATGTTTAATCATGCTAATAAACCGCCTGTATTGCTATATACTTTATTGGTACAGCTTTCCGACTATGCACCAACCGAGAGTTTGCTCCCGTTGCAAACAGTGATTGTTATGATATCAGAAATTTATGATATCACAACGAAATTTCTAGCATGATATAATATCAGTATCATATCATCGTCTGAAGCCCATACCATATCATAAACTGAAATATCAAAAATTAATTAATGATATCACAAATTCCATATCATTAATTTCTACCGTATATTTTCTGAACGACGACGGCGAACATAAGAGTCGTGCGGAGTACGGGGAAGAGTTTTCATGCCACGGACCTCCCCTATTTGGGACTGTAAACAGTTTTGATAGGCTAGACCTGCTAATCAACATTTTTATAGT
>JAQGAX010001235.1:0-11837 GCA_034698105.1 Plectus exinocaudatus | reverse complement strand
CGAAAGTACCGTACCTCCCCCCCCCCCCCCGAGAAGGTCCAGACCCCCCTGGCCTCGGACCTCTGTTACAGGTATGCCCAGGTCTGAAATTTAGTTATATGATGCCTGGTTCTCAGAGGAGGGTGGGGGTTAAGGCCTGGATGCGCAAGGTAGGAGATTGAGGGGATCGCACTAGAGGTGGGCACAAACCTGGGCGTAGGGGCATGGGGTGCGCATCCCCACCCAGAGGGTTTTATTATACAATTCTGAGGTCCGGCATGTGGAGCTGGAGGGGTGCAGAAATTTTTTTAAAGATAAGGGAAGTAGTACGGTGGCTCTGTGCCCCAGTCAGTTGGTCAGTGAGGTATGCATCCACAATAACCAATTGTCAAGTGACTGATTCGACTGAATAAACTTCCCTATAACATTTTTATATAATTTTGATTTAATTTATGACTTGCAGCAATGGAGCCGATGAGAATTGTGCCTGCAGTGCAGGGCCCATTGTGTGTTCATCCATCTGGCGCCTACGCTTTATCTTATCATTTTTCGACTTTTACAAAAGTTGATCTAACCAATGGTCAGCAAATTTCGATGAATGCCGAAGTGCCGAAAACGTTCAGCGCGGCAAAATTTCGCACAAATCCTACTTTTGTTGTTCGCTCTTCAAAGCATTTCGTTCTGTGCCTGCTCATGGATGACGACACAAAAAAGGTTTACGTCGTTTTATTCTCTGTCAATAGAGAGGACATAACTATCGTCAATGAGCAGTGCAGCCATCTTGTCGGAGGAGCAGAAAAAACAGTTGAATTACACCACGTTGCTAATGGGCAAGTTTGCGTCATGTCTTATTACTCGATTGGCTCCACTACAATTTTCGATGACATGCGAATCGACATTGACGAAAGCGGAAAAATAACGTCGAGCACAAGTAGTCGTGCAACGAAGCGGTCGCTTAATGGTGAATGGTGGCGTCCATTCATTATAGCAGATTGTTATTACTGGCACTCAAAGAACGCTGCATCGTTTTTGAGAAAACTACTCAAAGTAGCGGTGAACAGCGAATATATCGCCGAAATTGGTATCAAAAACGACCTCCTTCAGCTTCCCGCTGAAATTCCATTCAGTAGCACAGCAGTGCAAGTTATCGGCGAACGCTACGCCATCTACATTTCCAACAAGGAGCTAAACCTTGGTTTAATTGTCGTTTTTGAGTTCAAAGAAGGCCATAGACTGATATTGCCTATGCCTCTAAACTCCACTGGGCACGCTGTTTTTGGCGCTACCCAATTGACGCAGTCAAGAAATGGCGTTTTATATGTGCATGGAACCTGCAATGCTGATGCTTGCAAAAATGCCGCTCACATTTTCATTATTGAAGTTGAAAAAGTATTCAAGGTAATTAAAATCATACCTGTAACCAGAGGGATCTGGGGGGTTTAGCCCCACCTGGACAAGGCTCAAATCTCGCAAGGGAGATCCTATCCCCGACCGGAAAAGTTTTGGCGCTTTCTTTTGAATTTCGCGCCGAAATCCTGATAGAAAAGTAACGTACAAGTAATCATCCTCGCGTCGACCGGTTCAGACTACTGGCCTTGGACACATGTTCCAGGTCTGATTACTATTTGCTAACGAGAGTAAGCGCGGTCGACGACTGTCGGTCAGTGATGTTCAGGGGCTGGCTTCAGAATTTGCCGGTAATTTTTGCCCGCCCTGGCATCCACAATTCTTTCGGCTCCTTCCCAGATTTCGATTAGAAACAGCTAAGCCTGCCTAAACCATTTTGGTCCAATTTAGAGCCAGCTCCTCATATTCATGCCTCGGCCTGACCCCGATCCAATAATTTTTCGAAAGCCATCTCGATGACTGGGGCCTATTTCACTAAAGGGCAGCCGCTGAGATCTGCATTCCGCTTGATCAGCTTGACTAGCTCAAATAACTCCTACAGAAATGAGGTATTAACAGACCTGAGCAGTGGGAGGTCGCGGTGGAGCCCGCGCTCCCCTCTCATTTTGGCTTGATTCTTCCAGAAATAATTTTCTTTTAGTAAGAGGGTCCGTATTTTTTGCGACCCCGCGGACTTTGGAACATGTCTAGGTCTGCGTATTAGGGCTGATGTATTCTGATCCAAAAGCTTTTTTCTCAGCTTGATCTTGTATTGCAATCAATTCCGTGAAACGTTCTTGTACAATTTATTTCAGATGACGCAAAAAATCCTCGCAGCGTTGATAGACGACGATGAGGACAGTGACATTGACAGTGCCAGAGGAAGTAGCGCCGAAACAACAGCGATATCATCAGCTTCAAAATATAATCAATTATCGGCCACATCGAGAAGTCGCGAGAATCAGCAGCGAGTAGGGCAAAAAATGTTTTGATGATGCCTAGAATTGAGTGAAATGCTTTTTTGGATCGCCAAACATTGCTTATTTTTTTCCTAAACTCCATTTTTAATCAGTAATGTTCAGACACCGCCCAGATTATGACAAAAATCGGGCCCTGACCTCGCTAAGTCTTCTAGTTCCAAGCCATACCCCAGATTCGGCTAGACCATCCTGAAAATGCTCGGATTGTAGGACGTCGAACCTCGGAGGCAGTATTTGCAGATTTTGGTTCTCTATGAACAAGCACTGAATGGAAGCTTGTGTGTAGGTCCTCTACCCCTCCGATTATTCGGCTAAACCTCGGTTTTATGCAACGCTCAGTGGCAAAAACAATGCCAACCTCTTCAAACTGAAACCCTTCTTGTCGGTTCTTGTTACGCACTAGGCACGATATTTCATTAACATTATCGAATAAAGACACACCCTTTTTACATTAAACAAATACAATCAGTTGCAACGAGTTTTCCAAATTCGATTAATGTCTGATTACAGCTTAACGAAAGGAAAGGTGAAACAGCTGACGTAATGGGCGCTGCGTCTAAAGTGGCAGCGCTAACCGCAATGTTTAACGCAATGAGCGCTGAAGGCAGTTCAGCGTCAGCGTCATCACATAAACGCGAAGTGCAGCAGCAACAGCCATATGGAAAACAATCGAATCAGATTTGCAATTCAGAACAAGAACACGTATACCTTGATTAATTTCAATTATTTTTCATCTTTTTTCCAATATGTAATCCCAATGCGTCGAATCTATAAATCCACGCTAATTTACGCTCGCAGTGTATAACATTTAGCAATGCCCGTAGCCAGGGGGTCTCGGGGTTTGACCCCTCGCCGGAAAAAATTCACCATTTCGCAAATTCGAAATATTTTTGTCGTTTTTTGAATGCACGCAGATACCCTGACCTGAAGGTACCTAACCAGCGACCTTCCCCTTCCGTCGATCAGTTCAGACCACCCTAGGCTTCGGACACCCGTTACAGGTCTTGTCAATATGCAACATTTTCCATCTTCTTCTAATAACAATGCTAAAACGTTACTCAAAATTTTGGGAGTCTCATTCTTTGTAAAAAATCTTCTCCGATCTTTATCTGCCTGAATGCTGTTTCAATGTTATTCCTGATAAAATCTATGCACAAACTCATACATACTGTTTAGTTCATGGCAATTAACTACGAAAAAATTGAAGAGATTGGACGTGGAGGATTTGGTATTATTTACAAGTGCTTCGACAAAGATAAGCAGAAATATTTTGCTGCAAAGGAATCAATTTCGCACGGAGAGGAGGTACATGCAGTTTTATAATTTATGTTGGATGGGGGAGGTACTTTAATGAAGCTTTCTGTGTAATGGTTCACATAGCAAGATATGCGTTGATTTGCAATTTCGAATGAAGGGAGTGCCCGGAAATTCCTCAGAGGCTTATATTCATAAACTGTTGTAGTTACATGTGCGGGGGTCGCTCATTGCGACGTGAGTGTGTCGAATTCTTCAGTGCACACCATTTCTGATCAAGCACCGCACTTCCGGCAATTGTAATTCTTCGTTCGCGAACTGAATGCTGAAAAAGGAGAGCAAAATGGTCTAGTAGTGCAATTATCAGTATCTGATTATCAACTATCATAGTATTAGTACTCATACCTGTAACCAGGGGGTCCAGGGGGGTCACCCCCTCCAGCCGGGGGTCGGACCCCCTAGGTGATTAGACGGGGTAATTAGACGCGCCCCATATTTCGGATTCCCCTGAGATGTCGAGATCTGAAAAAATTTTGATTTGAAAATACAACATTAGAGGCAATATTCTTTCCAAACTTAGTTTATAGCGCCCCCCTGTAAAGCTTATTACATAAATATAGTGGAACTACCTCGATCTAAATGATGGGGACTGACCATTTCCCAAAAGTTGAAGGGATAGCAAATGGCAAGAATTTGAATTTATATTGTAAAATTTGAATTTTTGCGCTTAGGAACTCGTACCAGGATCCAGTTTGAGACCGCGCCCAGGTAACATGCTGTTTTCTAAGAAGGATCGAACACTAATTTCGCCGGAAGAATCAATTTTGACAAATTATTGCAGGCAATCAAAACTGCACAAAACGAAATGGATCGACTGAAGCGGATGAGTCATCCGCGAATTATCCAATACTACGGGTTCAAAATCGAACGAGGCTCTATCATTATCTTTATGGAATATATGGCTGCTGGATCAATTCGCCAAATTATTGACAAGTTTGGGGTGATTAAGGAACCTGCGTCAATTAAATATATCGATCAAATTTTGGATGGCCTGGCGTATATTCATAAAATTGGCATCGTCCACAGCGATCTAAAATGTCCGTTTGTGAATGCTAAATAGTTATATTATTTTCTTAGGTTTAAATGCCGCACATATGTCATAGATGTGGTTGGCGCATCGAATAATTTTGCAATAGGCGTACCAGGCTGGTACCATTACCAATACGATTTTCGTGGATCGATTAAAGTACCGGTATTGATTCCGTTGATCGCATACTAATCGGTATTGGGTCTAATGGTGAATATCATGCACTTCAATATATAAATTTAAGCAGTATAGTTTCAGGATGTAATCTGGGTTTTGCTGTAGTTCGAATACCAAAGCTACATATTTTGACAACTAAGTGAGGAGAGCGACTAAGCACAAGCACTAAGAGATGGCCCGGAAAATCGAAAAATGGCTCTTATATCCGGGTCCAATTACGTGTTGAAGCATAGTAAAAGAGTCAAATAGGTGTCTAAAAGTTGCTCTTACATCCGGGATGCTCCAGTGGGTTTCGGGTTTGACTGTAATGCCTCCCAATATGAATGGTATTGTACGAGGGGCTATTCGAGCATATTTTTTGAAATTATCAATATAGCCATATCTCTCAGTCGCTCAGGTAATTTAGTGTCGTATTCGTAAGTAGGTCAATCACTGATAACGAGCGACAGCTGAATCATTTCTATTAATCATTAATTTCAGGCAGCAATATTCTGAACGATGGCCAAGGGAACGTCAAATTGGGCGATTTCGGTATCGCAGTCCAAAAGATTATTAATGCAGCAAATCATTCCTTTTTTACTCATAGTGCCAAGGGAGGAGGAACACTTCATTGGCAATCGGCAGAAGTCATGAATGGTGACGGCTGCAGTCGGCGGTCCGACATTTGGTAAAGTTAATTGATTTTTTGTTCTCTCTTTATTCTACTATTCAACAGGACCAGAGTTGTATATGGAAATGCACAATCGCGCCTCGGAACGACGGACTATTTATTATATGCTTTGAAATTTTGAATGGTGGGGTGTGTACAAAAAATGGAGCCAATTTGATAATGAGCTGACTTGGTCGCTTGACTTGGTTTAATTTTCTGATCCTTGAAAACGAGGAGTATTGGACCTCGTAGGCAAATGCACCTCCATACAGTATTAGGTTCGACCATCGCCGGTCATCAGAATCTCAGAAATCATCAGAAAATACGGCACGATTGTCACAAAAATATTTGCAGGAGTCTTGGATGCACAATCGTTGAGATGCTGACCGGCAAACCACCCTACAACGATATGTCGTTTCTGAAATTCACATCAGCAATCGAGCAAAGAAGGTTATCATATAATCCCAACGAATTAGTGCCGAAGGCGAGCGATCAGATGAAAAAGTTTCTGTCCAACATGCTACAAATCGAATGCGAAAAGCGTCCGTGTACGGCTGCGGAAGCAATTCAAATTTACAAAAAAATATTTTGATTTCATATTTCCTCACCTATTACAATGTAAATATTATTGATTATCTATTCCATTAGTGTTCACGGTTGTGCTAACTGTTTTCAATCTGCAATGCCCTATACCACACTACCTACTCTGATCCCCCACAAATGCTTCTCTGGGATTTGCCGTTGGAGCGTGTTCAGCCGTATTTTTGGTACGTCGACGTTTATAAAACCAAGAGGCGTCCAAAATTGCCTCAGATATTCTATAAAATCTATAGGAAGTGTTTTCCAGATTGGCTAATGCATTTTAAAGGCTTTATAAGCCCAATTTTTTAAAAGTAGTCTTCTCCATCTCTACTTTGATCCCTTACGCACCGACGATTCTTATGCACCCATTTCTCATGTTATGCTGTTCAATACTGCAACTGTATATCTGTGGTTGTGCGCAGCGCCGCAGCCACAAGCAACATAGATCAACACTTTGAGGAAGCTTACGTGATTGTACCTTTTTGTTAATTTTTGTCGAATTTTGCACAATAAAACCACTCCGCTTCATACATTGTCAAGCGGAACGGTACGGAACATTATACCACCTCCATATTCCCTCAAGGCCATGTCTGCAACCGACGCCGGCAGCGTTTTATCGCTATTCTGCAATCCATTGTTACAACGTGCGTCGCTATTGTTCACAATACGGTATATCGAGTCCTGAACGAAACTCAGTTTTATTCATGTCCGGAAGTACCCTCTCCCAGATGCGGGCACCGATCGGCGGATGGCGCGGATATGACGCGTATGTGAAATTACTTTAAACTAAACGTTCATTAGATAGTTTAACGTGACGTCACATACGCGTCATATCCGCACCATCCGCTGACCGGTGCCCACATCTGCTCCCCCCCCCCAAGAAGATCCAAACCCCCTCGCCTCAGAAACCCGTAGTTACAGGTCTGCGTTGCAGCCCGCCAATGCAAAAGGGACTGTTCAAAAGGGACTGGGTGTGGGGGATAGGAAGGGAGCATATCCCGCCCAGTGGACGTTACAATTTTGCGTATTTTCTAACGGCAAATCGTAATTTTTTTAAAATCAAAAATTGCGCATTTGAAAAATTTAAGAGGTGATGCACCAAGTTTTGGAGGTGCACCAACTTCCGCATGACTTTTCCGAGTTGCTCTTACGTGTGCTAAGTTACCGTATTTATCATCAAGCAGCATCTCATCGTTTCTCAACAACGTTGCTCTCTTTGTTTCAGCTTTCGAAAGAGCGCTTAACAAAAATAACGTGATAAATAAACATTCAATTCAATGAGATGCTAGCTTCCGCACAAATTTCACTAAAAATATATCTTCGACGCTCTTATATCCGTGGTCGACTGTGTATTGTAGCATTGTACAGAGAACGGGAATTCACAAACATCCTAGTGTATTATATCCGGGTTCGAATGTATAGCGTAACGTGGTAGATGTATAATTTTGAGCGAAAAATAGCTTCTGTTGTCACAGATCGAGCGATTGTCCTCCATTGAATTAGTGTACTGTAGGTACACAGCGTAACGGTAGAGTGGGGGGGGGGGTGGAAAGCGGCAGGGCTACGGAAGCGTGAAGCAGAGGAAGTGTCGGCAGGTGAAAAACAGCCTGACGTAATTCATGGACGATCCCCTTCGCTCCAAATCAAGTGCTTAGTCATCATCAAGTATCAAAAACCATTCGCTTTCTCCCATGCGTTATTATTGCATTTGGGATCATTTAATCATGCACCATTGCTTTTCCTCGTTAGAAATCACATATTCTCATTATATTTCTTGCTTCTCATTAGTTGACATGGTATCGCTTCAGTTCCTGACTGATGGCCTCTATATAGTTGATCTCAATGCCGTGCTCGAACTACTGCTTCATCCTGCCTCATTGTCAACGCTCAAAGAAACCGTCATCTTTTAAACAGATGGATATGAGGAAGTAAGAAGGGAGCGCACCTCCTACCCCACATAACAATTGGCTTTCCAACAATTGGGGTGTTCTGCCCGATAAATTTTTGACGACTTTAAGAAAAATAGTCGCCAAAAAGTGAAAGTTAGAGAAACTTAAAGAATAGACTTTCTAGTTTAGGGGTCACCTCTCTCCCCTCAGACGTCACCCATGCTCACCGCTTCATTTAATCAACTCTTCATTTCAGTGTAGTTTGTGAAATGGAAAACAGTTCCTCGTTTATTATGTTGACTTGATTTCGCTGGTTATACTCAGCTATTGGTCAGCACATATCGCTTCCAACTGACTGTGTGTATTATGAGAAAGCGAGACCGCTAAAAATAAATTAAAACACAAAGACATCTGTAAGTCGAGCGGCCAGAAAGTTCAAGCACTTTTCATTAAATTATCAGAAATAGCATGAGATTGCAAAAATAAATGTTGAGCTTCCTTATCTAATTAAAGTGTTTCGCTATATCAAGACCTCCCTCAACATATATATTTCATCATCCCCCTTTTTATCCTCAAGAAAACTGAAGAAGCTGAAAGAAATCATCTCTCCAATCAATCTCTAATCATCCTACTCTAGTCGTACTGTGTGCTCTTTGGAAGATGAATAACAGTTCCTCGTTCATTGAAAATAATGATGATCCAATTTCGCTGCTAATACTTGGCTATTGGTTCGTATTTCTGAGCATTATTGGTATCCCTCTCAACATTTTTATTGCCATCGCAACGGTGAAAGTCGAACAAATTCGTGCAATTCCTACCAATATGTTTGTTGGCAGTTTGGCATTGAGCGACTCGCTAACTCTGATTTCCTCTGCGTTTCATTTGCCCTACGCATTGAGTTCCAATGAATTATTTTGCAAAATTGCTGGAGCAGGTGTTGGCCTGTTCGGAGCTGTTAGCGTTTTCGTTCCACCATTATTAGCATTGAATCGTTATGCTGTTGTATGCTGGCAGCATGAGAGACTGGCGAAGTTTTTGCGATCGGCCTTCTCTGAGAGAGGAATTATTTACATGAATATTTTGATATGGATATACTTGTTTGCATTTAACCTTTTATTCATGATATTTGACAGTCTGGGACAAAATTCTTCAGGAATATGTTTTGTTTTCAATCACTCTGCGCACGAATTCTGGCTGCAAATGTATTATTATTGCGGTTTAATAGGCGTTTATTTCATCACTTTAACTCTTTTGATTATCTTCTACCAAAAAATTGGTTCTTGGGTCAAGACTATGTCCAGTCAGTTAGTTCTTACAGCTCAAACGAAAGAAACTTTGCGCGAGACAAAAAACGCGCTGAAATTAACGAAATGGATAACAATTATCCCCCTAATTTGCACTTCGCCAGCCCCTATTTCCGCTGTTATTTTGAAAATTAACCCCAATCTCATATCGATGCCTACTGCTCGCTGTTTAGTCGCTCTTTTACCATTATCTTCAGTTTTCAATGCATTCCTTACTATTTTGTTCGCTCGACCTTACCGTTTGGCACTGAGAAATTTAGCGAAAAGATCTAGAGTGACTACTTGGTTATTCTTTGTGATCTTCGAAAGACAATGGATAGGACAGATTGAAATCGTTTCTGGCGCATCTCGTCAGCCTGGAACACATCTTAATTGAAATTTTATTTCTTCAACGTGTTCCTTTAGCGTAAAAGACTCATGTGCCATTCGCGAGCTGCAAATCACTGCAGTTCAAACGGTGACTACTTTATGATTATGAAAATTGCATTCCACGCAAATTGTCAAACGTGACCTTTGTATATTGTGATATCCGTTCTCCTCATGCGATGTTTTGCTTGTGCGTTGAACAAACGAACACGAACGGATTATAGCGCAGACAGAACGTTTATTAAATACACGATATACGAGATGAGTCTAATATCGCTTGGAGCACGTAGCTAGCACGGGGCATTCCACCTGGTTATCGAAAGTCCGAAAAAAGCGATACGGACGCCCAGACATGGGCACCGGTTTGGGCTTGGGGGTTATGGTCGACTGTCTGGGGGGTTATATAACCCCCATAACCCCCCACTGCGGACACCCCTTAGAAAACTGTCAACTTACCCCTGTGGATGTTGATTTTGCTCCGCCCCCCCCCCCGGTGTTTGATTTCTGGCTACGATCCTGGCTTGGTATCGGTATTGGTATCGTATCAATGTATCGTGTTCTCACTCACTCACTCATGGCGTTGGTATTGGTGTCAACAGTCTCGTTATTTTCGGTCATATCAATATCAGCTGGTTAATATCGAATACTATGGGTCGTGAAGCCGAAAATAACCAATAGTAATCTCTGTATCGGTATCGTATCGCCTGGTGAGGGCATCGGTCAGGCGCAGCGAAAGAAACTAAAGGTTGTAGGTTTTGTTTAACATGTTTCATTAAGATAAAAGACCTTTGTCCCATTCGTGGGCTTGCGAAATACGGCAATTCTAACTTAACTGCTTTGCAATTGTGAAAATTTCATTCCGCGCTAACTGTCAAATCAGACCTTTGTAAACTCTGGTATCCGTGGTCCTGGTGTAGCGTTTTGCATGTGTGGAAAATGTGAACATGAACCAACTGAACCAATCGTGTTTAACGTTGCGGCACATATGTTTGGATGCTTTAATTTTCTTGCAATATTTATCAGAGTTTAGGCGTGCTACTTATTTTTAGGCCTCTGCAGTTGATTGCGCTTGTAAATATGCCTTAGTAAAATATAAACTTGACATGACTTGATTCGTTTATTGAAACTATGCCAGCAAGTATCGCTCCGTGTATCATGCTTTCATGGTCAAACAGATATTCGTCGCCAATGGCAGTTTACACAGTCCGTCATACCGAGCTCATAGCCGTGAATATCGTATACTTAAGAGCCCAAGGCGCATCGGTGAGAATCCAGTTTGAAACAGTTCGGAACAGTTATACTACGGCGTTGTACGCGAATGCAAGAAATGTTTCGAAAACTAAACCATTTCAAACTATTTTTTCATATTTGGTACACGGGCCGAGAATAATTATTGTTTTTTTCCTGACACGCTAAGCATTTGCGCGCGTCTTTCGTTTTTGGCGTGGCCGAGTGTACCTCACTGACGTATAATTTTCTGTTTTAGAAACTTATTAGAAACAGCATGAATGCAAAGGCACGTGTCGCTTCCTTGTCTAATTGATGTGCTTTATTATAGCCCGACCTTTTGCAACCGCATTGTTTTATGATACCCGTTCATCCTGTTCATAACGTTGAAGACAATAACCTTCTAGTCACGCTCACGTACCTTGGTCGTATCATGTGCTTAGCTTGCCAAATGGATAAAAATTTCTCGTCTGTTTGAATGGATCACCGTTTAAGAATAGACTTTTTAGCTTTTGGGGTGCAACCCTGTCTTTCCTGGACGCCAACCATTACCCATACCTCTGCACTTTAATCAACCACCCAAGTTACGGAAATGGATAACAGTTCCTTGTTCAGTGAAAAGAATGATGATCCAGTTTCATTGCTTATAATCGGCTATTGGTTCGCATTTCTGAGCGTTGTTGGTACTCTGAATATTTTTATTATCATCGCAACGGTGAACGTCGAACAAATTCGTGCGATTCCTACAAATATATTTATTGGCAGTTTGGCATTGAGCGACTCGCTTTCTCTGATCTCTTCTGCTCTACATTTGCCATACGCCTTGAGTTCTAATGAATTAGTTTGGAAGATTAGCGGAGCTGGTGTTGATCTATTCGGTGCTGTTAGCGTTTTCGTTCCACCATTATTAGCATTGAATCGTTATGCTATTGTCTGCTGGCAGCATGAGAGATTAGC
>JAQGAX010001234.1:0-11850 GCA_034698105.1 Plectus exinocaudatus | reverse complement strand
CTTACCCTATCATATGCCCAGGCCCGATCAGCCCACCCTTCCCCACCAATGCCTGTAACCAGGCGGGGTCTAGGGGGGTCGGATTCCCCCTGGTCCAGTCCCCCCTGGCCTCGGACACCCGTTACAGGTACAGTACTATTCATAATTATCCGTACCCCACTAACTTTTTCAGACGAACTGATCAAATGATTATTGTTCCATTATATTTATGTACACAGTAGGTCCTGATCATTAATGCAATATAAAATCACCGTCCCTTTCAATGACTTCAGAAACTCGATATTTCATATTTCTGTTCATCTAGCAACTAATTCTATTGGAAGTACCCTCCACTCCTGTTTTATTGCTGATACCAACGACCGATAATTTCTGAGTTTTTTCTATTGCAATGGCATCTTGACGAGTTTCTATACATTTTATATTGGTTGATATCGGGCGATGGAGATGGACAATCAAGTTTTTCGATCCTATTTTTGGATTCTCGTTTTTTCGTCATTTTCGATATAAGTTTCCGGTATTTGTTCTCCGACAGTTTCCATGATATCGATTCTAGACCAAATTGTTTCCTGGCTGTTGGCAAGAGACCTCTCTTAATAAGGCTGTATATTAAGGCGAGATCGATGTCATTCTTAGAAGCAAATGATGCATCCATAACGTCTGCTTGAATACCGTCCCTACACGTTGATTATGATGGGATGGTTTACAGTTCAGGCAATTTCTTTTTTCACGGTGGATTCCAGACGCGCCCTTTTGCCTGATTCAGATACAGCATTGATTCTTCTGAGAAAATCACGTGGTCTCAAATCGCAGAAACGTGGTCTTCAGCCCATTTCAAATGGTCATTTCAGTGGTCTTCAGTTTGAGCAGAGGCTTCGACATAGAGGATTGTATTTCACCCCTGCTTCATGCAATTGCCGTCAAAGTGATACTCTGGCTAATCTTGACCCATGTCCTCTTTAAAAGGTTCCCATATTGCGGCTGGTCGCAAACCTATCTCGACTGGCGAGCGAAAGAATATGTTCATCCTATGTTTGGATCGTTGCGCGCCGTCGACCTGAACGAATCAAATCGATCAGATCTTAGGGTTCATTCCATCGATCAAGCCAATATTTAATGGTCGTCTTGCCACACTTGTCTACTTTCACTGTAGCCTTCAATCCGAGCGTTTGGGCCAGCGGATGGCAGGATAGGAAGATTATCTCCCAACACTTATGGGCGGGTAAACCAAAATCTCACAAACGACTAACAATGCCAACAAACACGAAACGAATACTGTCTATGATCAGTACTCGGCGAGTGATGCCTATTTATAGCGGCCTCATAGAAAGATTGAGAATGTCCCAGAATTCTTAGTGGTACGGATAATTATGAATAGTACTGTATGGCGAATGGAGTATACCGAACTGAACTAAATCTGATATGTGGGAACATTCTACTAAGCAAATTGAAGACCCAGAGAATCTCATTTGCACAATTTACTTGACCCCGGCCCTAAACCCCGACCCCGGATCAGCAACCCCAACCCCGACCCTACCCCGGATCATGGCTCAACCCCGACCCCGGATTAACCCCGACCCCGGCCCGCCAACTCCGACCCCGCCCCCGGATTTTCCAAAACAGCGACCCCGTTACAGCTCTAGCTTTGACGATGAATTACAGTAAGTTTGTTTCCAATGCATGCTACTTCTGGAATTATGCTCAAGTTGTTAACAAGATTCTGTTGGCTAGATTTGTCGGGTAGCTGCTTCGAAAATGTCACCATGGGCAGCTTTATAGGGCTATACACAAATTACGTAACGCTTTTTTTAGGCCTTTTAAGACCCCCTCCCCCTCACGTAACGCCTTCGTAACGCTGCATTTGGCCAAAACGACACCCCCTCCCTATGCTTAAGCATAGCAAAGATGTCATCAGATAATGCTTTCCTAACGGGGCCTCTGCGGCCTCCTCCCTCTCCAAAAGCGTTACGCAATTTGTGTACGACCCCATACTGAATTTTTAGGAATGGGAGGGTTAGCAATGTTTGGCTCAATTAGATAAGGTTGAAATGGGACAGCATGCTAACCCCCTCCCCAAAATACAATATTCAGCGTAAATAACTCTGACATGTTTAAATAGGCAGATTAATACATTTCTGCGTTTATTGACGAGCACATTCAATGAGAAACAGAAATGCGGAACAAAAAAAGTTGTCATCATATTGTGGTACATTCTCTAAAATATTGGGGCGGTTTCAGATCGCGTCCTTAAGTTACACTCGCAATTGAGAGATATGCTTTGACATAGGGATAAGTACGACTGTAGCTCAAGTATGCAATGTAGAAGAGGTCCAATGCCTTCCTACATGCGTAGATCAGACAGCGGTGTGGGGGTTATATAACCCCCATAAAAAAGGTCGCCATGACGGTTGAAATTTTTTTTGGTATAATAAGGTACCCAAGCCCCTTGGTCATCCTATTGGGGCTATATAACCCACCCAGACAGTCGACCATAACCCCCCACGCCCAAACCGGTGCCCATGCCTGGCGTAGATAGCTGCTGAATTTCTTACTAGTAATATAATACATAGGCAGGTGAGTAGTGAAAATATTTACAGAAACACAGACAAAAGCGGTTATGTACCGATAGGCGTCAATGGAGAGCGACAATGAACAACCAAAGTTTTTGCATAACGTTTTCTTATTGAAATACAAAAAGTCGGACTCAGAATCAGCGACTATTCCTTTTCTAAAGTCTTCTTTATATTATTTCTTTTGGTAAGTCTTAGGTAGTCTTATTGTATGTGATACAATAGATACATAGCCTATGATTACCCACAGTCTTACAGTTTTACACATCAACTTTGGTCTGGGTTGGACGAAAAACATTGATTTCATTGGAATGCAAGTGCTCTATCCATCCACAATCAATTATAAAGGTAGATAACGTCTATTTCAGGCAGCGCTTCCTTCATCGTTGCCAGCTGCTGTGCCATGTCTACGAGCTCGCCTTTTTGCGATGCTCCTCCAGGTCGCTTTCGAAGCGATCGAATCCCTCTTGTTGCTTTTCGGCCAGCTCCTGTTTTATATGAGTAGCTCGATCTTGGTGTTCCTCGTGGTAATGAAAGTCCCGTTTCGCTGCGTCGTCTTTCTTGTGCTCACACGCCTCTTTTGAACAGGTGTGACTAGAGATAGAAAGCAAGCGAGGTCAGCGAGTCCAAATTGACGCACAGTACAGGCCAAGTACCGTCGCACCGATAAACCGCTTGAATCAGGGAGAAAATAATAGCACCCAGAAACTTCTCTGCAAAAGAGTGCTCCTTTTGTCCTTATTAAATTATTTTACCATTTCTCATCCATTTCTCGGCTTTTAACCAACACGTCCTGTTTGTCCGCAATATTTTCTTCCTTTGTTTCCGATGCGGACTTTAAGCGGGCGTTGTGAACACCGATGTCCTTTTTCAAAGCAGCAGCGTTCTCCTTGTCGTGCTTCGCCTTAAAATACAGAAGCTGTCATTGAAATGTTTCAGTTGCTCAAACAATAATGATTATCTATTCGAAATGATGTCCGCCACATCATACACTGTTAGTCATCAGAAACAAGCTTTGAAAAATTTAAAAGACCATACTTACGTCAAGTAGGATAGATAGTAGGTCAGTAGGATAAGAAGCATCTTTAGTTATCTTCACTAGCTAAACACCTCCAATGCGAGCGATACACTGGCCGCTGGGTGAGTTTATTTGCTATCTTGTTGGGTGTTATGTTATACATCTTTCAACAAGATGAAAAACAAATATAATCAGAGCTTCAAAGAATACGAATTTCTTGCTCGCGCACAATTTTTTTTGCAGCATTCAATCATCGCTTGCTAAGGAAGCATTTATTGAATAATTATAAACATATCAAAATGGCTCACCTTTTGTGCAACAACAGTTTCCGTATGATCGCTCATGTTTACGAGTAGATTTGGTGGCGGTTCAGTGAATTCAGATAGAAAAGTGTGAAGGGGAGGTCAAACGCAATGGCAATGGCGACGAGGAAGCTGGCTTTTATTGATGGAGCCGCGAGCGCAAATAAACGCTCTCAATAAGCGACAACACTAGTGATGTCACTCTTAAGTGTGCGGCCGTGCCTGCCGTCTCTATGGTGACTCGCGAAAAACGCGCCATTGCGCAAAAAATCGATAGGGTAATGTAATTCCTGTTGACTGTCGCTGGTCGGCATATAACAGCCGTGGGCATGGCCGCATTGCGGTCTGGTGTAGGTATTTTTGATACGGAGACAGGTTTAAATGATTCGTCATTTTCTGATAATGGCACTTAAGGAATGCAATAAAAAGGTTAAGGTGGTGTAATAAAATTTCAATGAGGATGAGGCAACAAATAGCGCTTTGACTTAACAAGAGACACGACGAAAAATATGAGGGCATCATCACATCATATTATTGCAGAGATAGTAATCTGGTATATCTACTCATCGCTGATTGCGACGGGAAGCTGCCGGTGCCGGTGAAGGAAAATTTTTTCAGAGAGAAGGGGGAGGGGAGTACAGTATTTTTGAACTATTTAGACGAGATCTGCAAAAAAGATTGCCCAATTTTTTTATCTACACTGGCATGGATGGCTCGCAAATTTTTGTGGACCAGACATGCACGGGTTTCGCTGCAGGGGGATATGGAGGGTATTCTGGGGGTATATACCCCATACCCCCCCGTGCACATGTCTGGTGTGGACTAAACCAGCATGACGCGTAACTCTCCACCTGCAGTGCTTGACGATCGTGCCGACCTCTGATAGTGACAACAGAAGTCTTTCGTTGCACACTAACTAACATATACAGTATGACACACCAAAGTCTTGATTAAGTACATTCGTGTAACGGTTACTTCTGCTCCGCTTTGCGTCACTTTTAAGGCGCATCTTTAACAGATAAATGAAACGAGACACGTGTATTGCGTAGCAAATCGCGTGCTACATAACATCAGTAGCCTCGCTGTCTGTTTTACCCATCGAAAATGTTATCAAAGTCGGACTGGAAAGGAAGTAGCATGCCAATATCTAATGCACTTTCTGTGCAAATATAGTGAAAGCACCTTGGACGAGCGTCATTTGGCAGAATGATGGGGAGAGTCTGTCAAAATTCTTCCAACTTTCGGGGGATGCGCACGCGCGCTGATGGCTCCGATGCCTATCATAGCTGTATGACATTGTGTCATTTATTACATAGTGTTTTCTTTTGCGATACAGCACTAGTGTCCTCGTATACTCGCTTCTCTGCCCTTTGTATGAACCTTGTAACAAAAAGAAAATTTATTTAAGAAATATCATCGTGAAGTACAGTGCATTTCAGCAAGCATCATAAAGACGGCTTCCAAAATCCATTAAAGAAGCATTAATATTCAGTCCAGTCAAACGACTACCTACTAGAATCACAGAGCGAATTGATGTTTATTTATCATAATATCATAGAGTGATTTAAATGATTTTCCCTTTCAACTTTCAAATTAGTAATTTCGCTCCCCCACTAGTCCCCGCGTTAACAGCCCGCTCTCGTATTCACATCTGTTGAAGTCTGTATCGGTCGCTATTGAGCGCTTAAGGAAAGAAAAAGTTTTTTGCCAGCTTGCAGAATAGTCTCTCGTCCGCGTTTATCTCATGTCGCACCCTCTATGGAGCGCATAAGGAAAGAAACAATTGTTGCCAGCTTGCAGAATAGTCTCCCGTCTGCGTCTATCTCGTCTGATGTGACATTGACTCCTTATCACTCACTGAACCACCCACGTCATAAATGTCAGACGAGCACATGTTGCCTTCAGACCACTGCATTCTCCTAGTGCGAACCCCAGAGGTGCTATAATCTTGTGGGGGTACGCATCCGTTATACTACATCGTTCATCACACTCAGTTGAGCTGCATGCACTTGCTGTAGTTTATTAGATCACAAGCGATGTTACTAATCGTCGTTGGCGTCTGAATGTCCTTATCGCTATTTTTGGCGCGAGCAGACCACTTTATTTCGACCGATGCACATACTACTGGAATCAGTAGTTTGATCGGCATTAACATATACCAGTGTTTTTTAGGTTGCGAAGGTAACTTTCAGTGAGTTGTGACAAAAAATCATTCACTACGCACCAGTTAGCATTGCAATACTGTATACACATCAATCCTTTCACAATGGTAAACAATTTATTTGTTAATCGCATATAAATAAACAAAGAATACAAATAACAGCAATAAAAATATACCGGAGGTGTTGATCAGGCATTAATATTCATTCACTGCATTAAAACTACAATCAAGATATGCAAAAATGTCTTATTGCTTGAATAATCTAACAGAACTGTTCAGTATTGTAAATGAACCAAACAGTTTAGTAATCAATATCCTTAATTTTACGTTTGACATCAGCATTTTCATCATTTATGTGAGAAAATAACGGTGACATATTTTTAACAGTAAAGCGGTCTGAGACGAGGTAGTAGTCTTCGCTGATCAACTCCCATTTGTGAAAATATCTAAAAAGCGAGATAATTAGCAAGCTTTGGATGCAATTGCAGAATATACTGTTTACATGTAAACGCATAGAATGTTATATCTGATCGAAAAACGGAAAGAGAAACAGCGACTGATGCATGTGGTCAAAAAACGAATGACTTGGTTTAATGATAAAGCGTTACAGGTGATGCGGCTGCTGCATTTCGGTGTATTCGTCACTCTAATTCTTCTTGAAATTTTATCTGTTTTATGGAAAGCTGTATTACATGTTTGCAATTATTTGTCAATAAAAGCCGTGATTTCGGGCATTAGCTTTATAGATATTTACTTCTGTTCGTAGTAACGCAAGGCATGGGCAGTGAAAATGCGAAAGGCTTCACGGATCCCGTCTGAAAAGTCCAAAACCCTATTGAAGGGACTGTCATTTCCGTAGTCTTATTACGTAATGCGCGTGGAATTAACTTGAAAGCCGTATGTGAGAGCTAGGTGAACTTACCGTCCGCAGCGTATCGTTGACCAGCAGTATTCTCCGATGTCGTATATGAATTTTCCTTTGATCAACATTCGTTTACTTATGAGCTGCATCTTTGAACAGCTTCGTTCATTGATGAATTGAAAAAGCTCAATAAAATATTCACTGAAATCTGAAATCGAAAATACAATATGAAGAAAGGCATTATGAGTTCAGCTTAACGATATATTCTGTTATTGGACGCTAATGACGCATTTAGCAAAGCCTGTTTGTGACAAAGAGAAAAACATGCCTACCTTGATTGCTTAGGGCCAAAACAAGTACTTTACTCACTTAATTGTATTCTTATAGAATGACTCTCAGTCAGCAAGTGAGATGGGTCAGGTTTCTTCAACTTTAATTAGCAACCGATCAAAAGTGAGTGGTGGCTTACTTTTTATTCCGATGATCATCGGCAGGTCGGGATCGCGTACGATAGCGTCGATTGCGTACATTTGAAGGTACTTCTTGAGCTGGCCCTTGTTGAACCATTTCACCAATTTCGCTCGACGATGTCGTACCTTCGCAATAGCTGTGGCAGATTGACTTAGCTTTGATAATATCATTCTAAAAATCACTGACAATTTCTTGTCTTCAATAGTTAATGATGGTTAGTAGCTCAAAGCTACGCGCCGCGAACGTGCTATCTCCTTTCGAAACTTTCAAAAATCTGTGTTCAAGCAGGACGAAAGCAACTACAGCTAGAGTCGCTTTTATAAAGCGCCATTTAATGGCCAAGGGCAGACGTGGCCACTGAGGGGGTATAGGGGGTATATACCCCCAGACGGAAAAAAGTTTGGTCCAAATACCCCCAGACCTCCGGACCTTGGCCACCTCTGCTATGGCGAAATATAATCTGTGCAAGAGAGAGAGAAGACGCCATACTAACGTTAGACAAGCACTCCATTTGCCGTAACAGGGCACCTAAAATTCATAAATTAAAACCCGCCTGATTTAACTCCTCCTTCGGTTCGATTGATAGGCAATTTAGTCTCGCGCCCTGAGATACTAGTATTAATTTCCGGCGCTAACTATGAAACAGTGGCCCTGCACTTTCAGGAGCAGCGAGTCTCATACCGTACCTTCCCTCGAGTTAGTCTCCACCGCGCATGCTGAGTCGACCTCGATCTATCAGTCACTGAGTGACCTTGGAGGTGACATGAACCCATGTGGTTGATATAGAATTGTTATTGGATTCATAGCTGACGTACATGGTAGAAAAAATACTCAGTGCGTCGGAGAGATAACAGCGATCATTTCAAAAAAGGCGCATGGTGCAGGATTGAGTTAGGCCAACTCCAATACCAACAACAGCTTCCTCGACACCTAAAAAATCTCCAGTTTGTTTAAAAACAACACAAAATTATTCATTTCACCCAATCCCGTAAAAACGAATTTGGCAGAGTCTACGCTTGTTGACAAACATTCAATTTGAGGTTTCGCGCAATACTGTACAGTAGTACCAAGCAACGATTTGCAACATTTCTTAGTGAAATTCCATTTATCTTGAAGAAGGGCATTATTGAGCGAGGCATTGTTATGAATGCCTAGAAAGGGTATTCAAAAATGGCATAATCAAGGCGAATTTCCTGCGAAATAAGAAAACATTTAATTTCTAATCCTTTAGGAATCCCTTATTTTCCGTATGATGCTGCATTTCGTTTTCAACTTTCGACCTTAAAACTAATATCAAAAGAAAAGTAAATGCTATTTACCGATTGCAAATATTATAGTGAATCAGCCAGCTGATAACATAAAAAAGCAAATAATTGTCGCAAACTGAAATCTCATAAACAGAAATCTATCCTCTTATGACAACAAATTACCCTTATGTACGTTAGCGAATGGCACGGGTTATTATTTAATTAGACAATGCTACATTTGGGATTCACAGAGATAAGATAACTTTGTTTTGTCCTAAATGACGCCCGTCAAATCTGATTTCGTATTGTTTGCGTATCGTATTGTTTGCGTAGGAAACACATCAGAGATAGGCTTCCTCTTTTCCACATCTGCGAACCTTTTGATGAACAACGCTCGATAGCTAGGCTTGACATTAGAACTGATTTAATGCGTTGGATTTAATAAGATATGATTAACTGCTCACTACCTTTCTTCATCAATGCAGTATTCATTGTTCGTCCGACTATGTTAATTTCGAGAGATGTATGGTGGAAAAACCAATGTACCCTGCTTTTTATCGTTCCTTTCCTACCCCCGATTTCTATTGCCTTAATGCAATGTCATAATTATTTCATTCTGTCTTAAAGTCAACAGTCTTTCCTTCCTCCTCCTTCGCATCTGAATTTGAGCCAAGCCCTGCTCTTGTCCGCAGCTGCTTTTGTTCTAAGCAAAAGCAAATGAGTATTAGTGGAGCTGTCATCTTATTGGAGCGTTTCGTCCTTTTTCTTATTGATACATGTATTGGTCGTTAATGATTTCTGCAGAGTGGACAGATTTTGAAACTAGCCTGTGGCCGTCTGCATTAACTCACTGATAAGATAAAAACGCAGAAAAGAAGCATTGTGCTGACATTAGAATCATATTAAAAATGAACGCACCTCAGCTGGTCAACGACGCCCCATAAACAAATAAAATTTTATCGCGATTAAAACGGGATTCCCAACCTTAAAAACTAGTTCACCCACGGTGAGCTGAGTTAGCAAATTGAGCTGTGTGGACCATTTATCGGTCAGTAACGGGTGATACTAGAGAAACTGCAACGATCGCAGTTAACCAGTATCACCTTCCACCGAGCTACTCACTCACTGACATACTTTTAGAAATAGTACTAAAATGAAACATAATTCTCGTTTTTAAATCTTCGACGATAATGGTAGCAAACGGTGCATCATACCATGCCGTTCACAATCGGTAGATATCACTGTTGTCATTGGGAATGTGAACTATAGTCTGGTCTGCAAAGAAATTTATGACCTTTTATGAGTTAAGCAAGAAGGGCACGGCAAGGTTATACTTGCGGTTTGCGGTTTCTCTTCTGCAAATCCACAACCGTTTAAAAGTTATAGGGAAAGAGTCGTTTGCCAGGGAGCAATTAATTGTAATCGTTGGGTGAGAAGACCACGCATTATTTACACGTACAGTAATGAGATAAGTCTACTGTCTTATAACCAATATTTTTTGATGAAATCCCTTTCACATGTTCGGAAGATTTTAACCCATTCGGAGGATAAAAACTGTCAGTGCGATTAATGTGACTAACAGAATTTGATCAAAGAATCAGAGGTCGAACTGAAAGCAACCTGGCGTAATTAATGCATTCTAGCACAGCTCCATCATGTTCAAGAAAAGATGCGCTGCATGACTGATGATTTCTATTTTACCAGCGCGAGTATCGAGGCGATTTATGAGCACAAATTTGCGTGCACGGCAAAATCGTAGATGCCACTGGGAACTAATGTTGCCGCAGTAGGTAAAAACACCCTACGGTATTCAACGCTGCAAGCGTTTGCTCGGCGCCCGAAGCTTCAGCTTCGTCGGTTTCACCTATGTGACGGCCCTGTGCGTGATTGCGGGGAGCTGGCTCCCGCAAACGGAACCAAAAAGGCCATTTCATGCCCCCTAGAAAGTGACCGATTTCCACAAAGCAGATAAGAGTTCAACTATTTGTGCGAACCTCCACGCAACACTCCCCCATGTCGCAAAAGCTGCACACCTACCTGTCATTTCTTTCAATCGGTATGAATGTAATTGATAACAATGCAATCGGTATTAATAACCAAATGTTTCAATTATTTTGTTGTATCTATGCCACTTCATGCAGCCAAGGGTCCACACCTACGGACGGTGCAGTGCTATCTCATAATACCAATAATGATATCCTTGATGGATCAATTGGCCCAAATGGCATACCTGTGGCCAGGGGGGGTCGGACCCCCCTGGCCAGACCCCTCCCCCCCGAGAGAAGGTCTAGACCCCCCTGGCTTCGGACCTCGGTTACAGGTATGCCAAATGGTATCCATATAAGTCGCAGTGGAGGCTAAAAAACTACTTGGGGCCAACGCTGAGGATGGCGACGAGACAGAGATAGACACTGCTTTGGATTTAGGGTACCGAACTGCTTGGGCTAGGGAATTTAAGATCAACATTCATTTTTACCTTGAGCGTCTCTGGCCGATAATATTTCGTATAACGCAAATTGTTTTTTCCACGAGCGAAAAGCTTCATAGAAGCTGTACAGTCGTTCTGATAAAGGTCACAAATGTATGCGCGCTTACTAACAATATCAATTCAGTGGAATAGCGCTACAGTAATCCTATTTTTGAAGGGAACAGAACGTCTTAGAGTTAGACGCGCGCACGTCAAATCGGTGCTGAAATGTATGGGGTTAAATGCTCTAGATGTATGTACACCTTAAAAGGCTTAACAAGTCCCTAAGACCCAATAATATCGAGAATGTAAATTTTCCAAATAAATATCTTGACTTTTCGCTTTTATATACCTCGACGGTTGGAACTGTTTACGATCTTCCTCGAGGTGTAACTACACATCTCCTTCAGCTTCAGCTCCCGCGTCGAGTTGTTGAAGTACTACTCAAAGCAATCGAGTCTCTGGCTGCAAAATTGCTTTCTTAGTTTGTTATCAACGATTCACGGAACGAAGCACATGAATCAACCTGAGCGATTTTATCGAGAGTGCGAGTAGTTAATAGACGGACGAAATAATTACTCTTTCTTAAGAGGACGCTTCTTCATGAATGAAAAAATATCATTGTAGGACTTCGAAAGGACGCTGGAGGGCTCATTCTGACCCTTTTTTGGCACCGGTTTAAGAGGCGTTGCACGTAAGGATCGAGTATGACGGGACACTTTGAAAAAGTCGAAGTCTCCGATTTGGCTGACTCT
>JAQGAX010001233.1:0-11859 GCA_034698105.1 Plectus exinocaudatus | reverse complement strand
TTAGTGTTTCTGCCTTTTATAACTGGCTGCTCAGAGAGCGACGTTGTTGAGAAAATCTTCGCAAAATATACAAAGCTTGTGCGACCTGTGAAAAAACAGAATACAACAATATACATTGACTTTGAGCTCAAAATTTACAATATCATTTCGATGGTAAGTTCACTCCGAAATTTGCAAACGTCTTTCATTCACAGCGCAGCCAAATGAAAATGGGCTTTTCGAAAACGAATTCGGGAAGCAATGAAAAATTGGCCTCGAACCCCAACGATTCCAAACGATTTGTGTAGAATGAACCGGACGAATCAATCAACTTGCTGTTGTGGACAACAGCACTGTGGTACGACGAGCGCCTCACTTGGAATCCTGAAGAGTTTGATGATTGTACATTCATCAAAGTTCAAACCAACCAAATATGGACACCGGACATCTATTTTATAAACTCGTAAGTGGGGTCCATTTGGGAAAATACTGTATTACAGTACTTTCTTCCGTAATCTCCTTCTTTCATGCTGGACATTAAGCCGCTTGCTTCATCCGCTGAGGTCAATTTCGTGTACATCACGAGCGTCGGAAGAATTCGGCTGCACATGAAATACAATGCAATTTTGGCCTGCACCATGGCTATCCAGAGTTTTCCTTTTGACACACAGATTTGTCCAATCACCGTCGGTTTGTGGATGTACAATTACACGGAGGCCGTATTACGGCTGCGATATCCAGTTAATGGTCTGCAACCAATGGATGGTGACCTTATTTATGCACCCATTATGGCGGTATGGAATTTTATCGATAAAAATATGCTTATTTTGCGCTTTTAATAATGAGAATTTTGGTCGACGGCAGTCGTGTCTTTTTCATTTTAACATTATGATACACAGATAGTCAGTGTTTCCAATTATTTCAATCTATATTGTCAGTTTCCGATCGTTTTTCGGGTATGGTACGACTCAAACAGTGTGGCTTAGGAAGCAGAAATGGAATGAAAGAAGCAATCGTCACGCTTTTTGTACAACCCCTAAGCCCCTAATCGCTGTGACTATTGGACAAATTGGCCCAGAAAATTCACACTTTTCTATCTTTTTTTTCTGAAAAATTCCGCCGGTCACGCTGTCCTGCATCAGAGCAATTGTTTGTAGAATGCATCTGAGTTCGAAACTGTATCATACAGTGCACTGGAAGTCAGAGCCGAGCTTGGCCACCAGTCATACTCCGAACTGCACTACCAGCTGGGACTGAAACGTCGACCCGAATACTACATCTACGTATTGCTCATTCCCTCTTTTTTACTCACGTCTTTGTGTATCATCGGCATATTTACGCCGAATTCAAACATCAGCGAATGCAATGAAAGAGTGACGCTGGGTTTGACCACCCTTCTGTCAATGGCCGTCATTTTGAACATTGTCGCTGATGCAATGCCAAAGAACGTTCAAGGCCTTCCTCTACTAGGTACGCTGCCATTGCAGTCAATGAATCAGGTTTAGTAGAAAAGTAGAGGGAATTCATGATACATTTTGCGCCGAGTATTGAAACTGGCGCTTGGGAAGTTGAAGCGATTTTGTAATTACGGGAATGTCCATCCACCCTTTAGGAGTGGGGCGGCCGGCTGGGGGTATATACCCCCCTCCTACGGCCAAACCCGTGCGCATGTCTGGGGTTGCGCAACCCCTCGCGCCTCGAAAGGTGTCCAATCCAGCCCTTCATTAGCTGTTTTTGATATCGTATCATAATAAATCGTTTTTGACGCATTTAGGCATATTCGTATTGTACGAAATCGGCGTGTGCACTTTTTCCATGATTGTATCGACCATTATTACAATCATACATCAGCGAGCTCACACGCGAGAATGGAAGCTACCCCAACTCTGTCGTTGGATAGCACGAGTTCAATCCAAGAAGGATGACCACCGTAAGCAAGCTTCAGATTCTGTCAGGAACACATTGTTCATTGACACTAAAACAGAACAGCTGGAATTGCATCCGTATTATTTACATAAAATTGAATTACACTTTTGAGCCGTGGAAAACAACTAAAACTGATTTTTTCTAACTGCAGATACTATGTCAGCTCTAAGTGACAGACCAAATGGTCATGAAGAAAAGTCCAGCAACAAACTCAGTCTATCAAGTGACAAAGGCAGTGACCAGAACATCCTCATTCTATACGAGAGTTGCATGCTGTTGCGAACAGCTATTGAAAGCATTGAGAATAGCACGCAGAAACATCGTGAACAGATGCACCTTGCATTTGTCTGGCAAATTTTTTGTGACACAGTTAATTCATTTTTGTTAGTTTCTTTTCTGATTTTAAATTTCGCTGGCGCATGCATCCTTCTCTTTTAATTATATTACTTATTGTTCAGTCTTGCAAATACCTAAAGTCTGATGTTGGTTGACCTGGACATATTGAATATTTGAAGCATTGGAGAATGTTTAATTGCCCTACGATCCACTAGGAATCCCTTCCTTTCTAATTAAAGCTTTGCGCTAAACGGAGGCCGTCAGGCAAACCGCGATGCTCTGGGAATTCCTGTCTGCGCGGCAGGCGTTGCTTTTGTGTTCGTCAATAAAAACAATCTTCGAAAGCCGACGCGAAATTCGCTCGATCTCGCGGCATAGATGAAGAAATTACAGCCGGCGTTAAGAATCACCGGCCAGCCAAGCAAAACTCTGACAATGTTGGCAACGTCAGCGGACACAGTAATCACCTGAAACGAAAAGAATGGGAGTGTTGCACAAAAATATAGGCTGTACTCCGCCTTCGCCAATATTGACTGACATCTCAGTCTGTTGGCAGTCTTTTGGCGACCCCGCATAAAAGAGCAACTCGGTTATAAGAGCGATTTTTCGATTTCCATAAAGGCTACTCTTACATCCTGGTTCTATTGTATATGAAAATTGAACAGCCCATTGCGTCCCACAGATAATTAATGAACGATAACGGTCCCTGATCCCATATTTTGTTTCGCTTATACCGTACTCTTTTGTTCGTACCTGAAGCAAAAGGTTGGTGAAGATTGGCAGTGCCCAACTCACACAGTATACGACCATCACTGTTTCCAAAGAAAGCAAAATCTTGCGAATATGAATTGAGTTTGGTCCTTAAATAGATAAATAATATGAATAGTAGAAGCGTTAAGAATTGACGCTTTATTTATTTCTGCTACAGCATTACATTTTTGCGTTGCTAATTAATTAGGTGCGCTAATATTACAAAATAGAGATATTCCAAATGTCTTTATTGCCACTTGTATAATTTCTCTGCCCTTAACTTACTGGATGAATCGCACACCAGCACTACAGTACTACTTGCTAAGAATTCATGTGCAGCGCGCTCTACGGTGGATGGTTTTTCAGAAATTAAGACTTTTAGATCGGTGGAACATATCGTACCAGTCATCTTTCTCAGGGCCATTGAAGCGGAAGTGTACGCTGCTATTTCGAGCGAAATAATAGCGATGTTCGAACCATACCAGGCCTGCTTGGCACGGTTTATGTATGCTGTAGGCGTGAAGCAAATCGCGACTCGAGAGGTATCCGAGCTTTCCCACAGACAGAAACTTGTAAGCGCAATCGAAAAAATGCAACATGGCAGCAGCATAAGAATCAAATATTTGTGTGCCAGCCATTGTCTGTAACTGAAATCAGGGAAATGCGTTCCGCTGCTACACACAGTATATCATAATGCACACTTTAAAGCTCTGACAGACATGCAATGAAACATTCTTTTACAATTATTCGCACGACAAAAGGGAAGCAAACATTTTCGGGCGAATCAGGCTGTTCGAAGCATGAATTAACTTTCTTACCGTGCGCTTATATAACGGGCAGCATGGCAACTGGACTTCAGGGATTCGCAACTTATGAGCGACGTACTAGTCGCATGTCCAAAGTGGGTCTCACATCCAACTTTATCAACCCCGCTGGTGTTCTAGTCGCCTCTGTTTAAGAAGTAAGAAAATTTTACATTTCACAGGTGGGGTCGATTCTCCTGTATTTTTAAAAATTTTAATCATAATTTAATTTTAATTTTAATCAGTTACCGAATAGGCGCGACAACAGCGAGAAGTCGATCGACGCCGAGGGCCAATCCGATAGTGCACTGTAGATTTTCAAAGAAAAGTCCATACACCATTCGAAGAACGCACTGTCGGTTCGTCAAGAAAATGTTTCCGACGAGGATTTCCGCTCGTACATGAATCAAATAGACGCACTCGACGATATCCACAAATGCCAAAGAAGCAATTAGTACATGACATCGTGAACGCATCGTCTTCTCGCGAATAATGGCAGTGATAATGGCAATGTTCGCGAATATGCCGACTAAACATGTAATTTCCATAGCAATGGCTATTGAGGTAGGATAGAAAACAGTTGGCGAAGAAACTGTCGAGCTGTTCATTATTCATTCGTCGTTTTAGCATCAGTACCAATACACGGTAGCGGGTTTCTGACACAGCAAACAAGAAGATTGACTTTCGTGGTGACAGTAGTGTTCGCTAATGATTCTTGACTCGGAAAAGTCAATTAATACTTTTCACCTCACGTAGTTCCTTCGGGTCTCACTCATAAATGAAACTGTTGTTCGATCATTGTCATGGGGATAAGAATTAATTAGAGGGATGGTGTGGGTCGACTGTCGAGTGACTTTCGTGAAAATCGTTTTATTTTTGGGCGAATTTGCGTTACGATGTCACGGATACCTAGTGATTACCGATCGGCATTCAACTGACGTTGTTTTAAGAGGCAAACGTGCTTCAAGTAATGTTGGACATCCATGTGGCGTATAATGTATTGGAGAACATTAAAAAATTTGCGAGTCGATAAAAAAATGACAAAAAGAATGCCAAATAATAGTTATCACTTATGGGTTTTCCAGAAGTGCGTAAAACGACATAGCAGTTCGCCCCATGCAAATAATTGCCAAAGTAAAGACTGCAGTGAGCAATTATTCGCCAACCACGCAAACATCAATTGGAACATCAATTGGAAATATTAATTAAAACCATCGCTTTACAATCAAGTACACTGCTTGCCTCTCATCCATAATATCAATAGCTTATGCACCATTCGACTGGTCTGATTAAGACAAATTGAGTGTTCCCAAACCCCTCCATCGACCTTACATCGTCTCCCTCAGCGCGTGCCGGTAATATATTCCCCATCCTGGTTCAGTTCAATCGTGTACAGCCCTCACAATTCGACGAAATATCTCACAATGATCGAATGTGCAACATTCATTTTAAATCCGAATATTAAACAAATATACAAATTGTGTACATTGAAATCAAAATAATAATTTCGTCTTCAACCAGACACGTGTACGAGTCGGAGGATAGGAGGAGTATTTCATTGAAAATCGATTCAGATTAAGAGGGTATACCCCCAACCGGTCCAAGCTTCATATTTATGCAGTGTAAAATTGCAAGATGGTTTTCGTGACGTCATATAACATCACTATTGCCACCAGCATTTTTTCGTGTCGGGACCCATCCCCCGGCACCAAGTATCCCCCATACTCAGACCAGGCGAGGGGGTACGGGCGGTAACCCCAACCGGATTTGTACTACCCCTATAGCGTTGTACCCCCAGAAAATTTTGGGTGTCCACTTCCGCCCATACTTCTCCCATGCCGCTTCATACAACGTTCATTTTCATCCGAATAGAGTCTTCGTAGGAAGGCAGATCATCGGCGTCATCGAGTGAGAGCGACACCCTCTGCTGCTGCTGATGCTGATGCTGCAACTGATTCTGTAGATACTGCAGCTGTTGACGATTCAGTTGTACATGTTGCAATGGGCCGTCGCCGTGCCTCATCAACCGTCCAAGCACCCTGCCACTGTCGTCAACAACAACGACCTGATTGATAGGGACATTTGAGGAGCCCTGATCACCTTGAAGTAGTGCCACGGCCGGTTGAGTCCTCGTCCTCGTCGACGATGTGCTTCTAGTGGACTTGGGCCCGCAGCAGCAACAGGCACACAGAAGTATAAGGACGGCGAGGAGGATGATAATGGTGAAAAATTCGTCCGTTCCGCTGCGCATTCTTGTATCTTCTTGTTTGCGCTTTCTTTAAATAAGTATTCAAAGGCTTAATAGCGACGATGCGTTCTTCAAGTACTTATATGTTATGTAGACACTGAAATATACAGTATAATATTTTAGGTTATACAACGAATATTTCAGTTGAGTTATTCGAGTAGAGTAGAGTTAAATTGAATTTCCGGCTCCAGTGTCGCAAAAGTTGAGAAATTTGTGACTCAGTGAAAAGCAGAGTGTTTACAAGACAAATGAAACTCATTTCCTTCACAAAATTTAATTCAGATTAAGTAAAAATAATACCTATTTTCTAACTTAATAGTAATTTAGTACCGAACTGGGTTATAACATATAACGAACTGGATTATATCTAAGTTTGTAAAAGTTGAGTAGTTTTCATTAAAATTTTCTCGAAAAAGTCAGAGTTCTCGCCAAAAATAATCGCGAAACTCCATGCGCGCAACGGAAACGAAAAGTTGCGCAAATAGCCGGTAAACAGATAGTCTTCCATATATGCAGCCAACATTTTGTTTGCGGACGTATTTTTCACTCCGGCCGTCTAAAAGGTTATCGCTTGTGCTGGCCTTCTTCCTGCGGCTTTCATAAATTCAACGCGACGTTTTGATAAGCAGCTGAGTCATATTCCATGGAACTAATTTGTTATTAAATGACGTGCGGCTTCATTGCTATATCATTCGAACCGCTAATGTTCCATTGGATCGCCATTCTTCCGTTTTTTTTCTTTCTCCAATTCAGTGCAATAGTGTGAAATTGTGCAAGTTACGGCACTTAATTAGACTGTGAGGAATGCGAGTGCCATTATCTTATTTTTAGCCATTAGATATTGTCCTTCATCGCCCAACTTTGCGTAATAGGAAGTGTCGTGTTTTCTCATTGCATTTATACAGTATCATGTGCTGTTGCTCTGATTACGGAATGGTTTTCGTTTCAGAACCGACTCTTGCGACGAGGAGATAGCGGTGAATGTGGTGGCGGCATCAAATGGAATTGCTTAACTATTTCCGAACCATTTCGCACAGTTGCTGGCTCATAATCAAGGTCTTCAGTGTGTTGATAGTCTTTTTTCTCATTTTCATCGTATTCCTCACCTGTGCTTTTCTATGGACAGGTGAATTGGAGAATATTGCAGATTTGTTGAATGGTCAACGATCCTATTTGCACAGTTGTACAGACGTTCGAACAAGCGGAGCGGTCGTTGCAGTGGAAATTCAGTGTTTTCTTCTGTGTGTCGTCGTATCGGTTACCGGAAAAAATCCCATATCATTCGACATTTGACGTAATTTGCTGAATACTTGATCGCTGACTGTTGCGCATGCCAGAATTTGGGATTGAAATCGCAGCGACAGCAGTCTGTTGCGTCAGCGAAGCACAAAAAATGCGCTTGAAAAAGTTAATGACGGTTCGTCGATACACGCGCATAGCATAGAAGGTCACCAACGAGTCGACAAGAGGGCCGACAACCAGCCCAAACGAAATCAAATACCCCCAATAATCGATCGGCGGGTGCTCGATTGGCTTGAAAATCGCCATCAGGTTGCCAATCAGTTGTGGAAATTGGGTGATCAAAGGCACCCAAGCCTGATACAGTGTCGCCTTCACAATTTCATTTTCGTCTCGTTGCAGCTCGAATTCCGCCAGAGTCACTCTTCGACTATCTTGTCTTCGGTTGAAATGCAATTTAGTGGCTCGATAGACATTGATGGAGCAAAATGCCGCAATTATATACGACGCGACGTACGAGGCAATAAATGACAGACGTAAGAAATTGTATACTAGAGTGTAACCAGCGTTTTGAAACGCGATTCCAGCGAATGAGAGGGCAACGGGATACATGTCGACAAAAATAAGAAGCAAAACAATTTTGTGAGTGGAAAAGTACTTGCCATACGGTAGACGAGGCTTGCAAAGCAGCAAATAGCGACTTATGCACGCGGGTAGAACAGCGATCGCCATACCAAGTAAATTAGAGTAGATTAGAAGCAATAAAACACCGCAAAACAAGGAAGCAGCGCATCCAGTTGTGCCGCACAATCCACATCGCAGTAAAATTAACAACCAAACAAAGGCGCTAAAGAGATCGACAACGAAGAGGTTGGCGACGAATACGCGGTAGTCCCCTCTGATCGTTTTGGAAAATATTGTGAGCAGAAGCATCACTGCTGCCGCCAGCAGGCTTGCAACCGTGAAACATAGAAATGACCAATATTTGAATTTGAGAAAAACTATTACATCACTTGGATTGGATGAATTGAGCATGACTAGTCGTTTATCAGCGATTGCTTGTCAAGTGATGGCAATAGGCTGACTTAGAATACGTTTTCGAAACAGAACATTGCAAACAGCCGTATATGATAAGGAGAACATGGAATTGTAAGAAAATCTGTTGCATACCGGTGTTATAAATAGCACTTACGGTAGTTACGGTAACAAAAGCGCTTAGTTATCAGTAGTTTCTGTAGCAAAACAGTTCACAAAAGCTCGCAGATTGAATTATCTCTTTTACAATGATCTATGGTTGGTTTAGACCTACCGAGGTTGACTTTTGAGCTTTGACTCAAACGTACTCGAATCGATGAAAACTTATATGTATTAATTAAGTGAGCGCCTATGACAGATGTTCGCAGAAACGAATAAAAGCTATTCTGGTAATCAAATCAAAACTCTTTCTGTCTGCAAGAGAATAGACTCTGCTCAACTCCACTCACCGGGGAACATATCAGAAATTGTTAAAGGTGGACCATTATCATTATAATACAGACTTTGAAAATTGGCAGCAGCACCCTACGGTCTACTCCACCAACGGGGAAGCAGATGAGATCTGATCTCGGCCGGCTCAGTCTCATATTTTAGATAGGGGTCATTCATAAATTACGTCACGCTTTGGGAGGGAGATCGCGGACCCCCTGTTACACTAGTGCTGCGCATCGGGGGGGGGGGTCGGGCCCTGCGTTACAATACTTTCGGCGAGGTAATTAATGGATTGGTTTTGAGGTACGAAGCGGTTGATTGCTTGTCAATGTACTCCTCCATGGGTTGGCGCGGTCGATTGAGCAGGGGCGTGCGCAGGGGGGGGCGTGGGGGGCGGACGCCCCCCCCCCCAGTTGGTCGGGTCTGCGCACGCCCCTGCGATTGAGGATTAACATGCGTTACGTAACAGGGGCGGGCCGTTACGAAAGCGTTACGTGAAGGAGGTTATCAAAAAAGTACGAAAAATCGCATTCGTAATTTGTGTATGTACGGCCGCAATGAGGTCAGATGTAGTTGAGACGTGCGACTCAGCCAGCCGAGATCTGCTGCGGAGATCAACAAACCGAACAGAGCACTTTTGTGAAATAGGTCCCTGCGCGTCCTCTCTCGCTATGCCCTCGATCCGATTTGTCTAAGTTTGCCCGAGGCGAATTCAACAACGTCAAATACGGATCACCTGAATATAGAAGACAAGCGAACGTCATTAGAAACTTAACGAACACCGCGCGCAATGACAAGTGAACTTTTAAGGCCCAAACCGGGTCAATGTTTATTTATGTAATTGGCGAGGCTGTTCCGTCCAGGGAAAGAATCGTTCAAGCACAAACTAGTTTTCTTTTTTGGGGAAAATTGTGTTACGGTTTCATGATTACACAGTGGTTTATGTGCGCACACTTCGTACGTCTTTGACCTCATTTGCTTCTTGAAGGTAGTCAGTTTACGTGTCAATTCAATTCTTTTCTTCTAGTCAATAAAAGTCTCCAATTGCGTTTTCATCCGGATGAAGGCAGTCTTGCGCTCTGCACGCAGTGTTCGTTTCGTTTCTCATGACGTTCATTTACCATATTCGTTTCATTTGTTTGTTCATTCACGGCCTTTTCATTTGTTTTTAGATAATTCTTTCCATCGAAGCAGCTCTACAAACGCCACATTTCGAGCATGAAGTAGTGAAAGGAACAGAGGTGAACGTAGGGACTCCTGTATAGATGGGGACGCTTTGTGTGATAACCCTCTCCCCCCGGTAGAAGTTTAATACTTCCGGTACCGGTTCCGCTGTAGTTGCATGTTTGTCTTTTATTTCGTACAATTTAACATTTACAATACATATTTGAACAATAAATACATAGACAAACAAGTAACTAACTTATCGCACTCTGCAATCGAAGAAAAACGGCTGGACAGAAAATAACCAACAAAGATTTTAAAATTGAAAACGACACCTTATACGTATATATATAGCACACATTGTTACCGCAACAGTACAACTATTTAGCATATATTTCTTTTAAAGTTGTCACAAACTTTACTTGACTGAGTTTACTATCTTCGTCAGCCAAGGAATTTCAGAGATTCGAAGAGTGAATAAAAGTTGTCCTGGCATTGCGTCCGCTGGCTATCCGATGGGTATGGGCATGCATTGAATTTGGTTGAATGGGCCACCGCCCGACGCAACGGCGTTAGGATCAGTAGACGCAGCTATTATGTAGTTGGTCGGTCCGCATGTAATGAGCGGCGATGGTACCGTCACCAGAACATTAAGAGGATGTGGATAAAGTATTACTATGGTATTCGATACTCCTTGTATATTATATTCCGAATCGCAAATATCTCCACCGGATCCGGCGCAAGTGCAGAAGACGAAGAAGCCGGCAGGAGAGCACTGAACCTGCACGCTCACGACGCCCCCGTTACCCGATGTGACCAGAGATAAGAGTGACGGCAATCCAGGGCAAGCTAGAGTGAAAATTTTCTGTAAACTTTTGAATACACTCGGTCAAACCGATCTTAGACTAGTGGGTACCGTATGCTTATGCACCAAGTTTTGGCGCGGGGTATGAAAACTTTGGTTGGAATGGTTTATTCGCGCAAAAATCGTAATGACTATCAGGTTTTGAGTTTTTGGAATGCTTTTTTGAACGGTATAAGCATTTCAAAAACTCAACAACCTGATTCTCATTACGATTTTTGCGCGAATAAACCATTCCAACCAAAACTTTCATACCCCGCGCCAAAACTTGGTGCCTAAGCATACGGTATCCACTAGTCAGAGATCGGTGCGGCCCAGTGTACTTACGTATTTACTCAAACTTGCAACATAAGACATACTGCACGTGAGCTTGGAGGGAGAAATAGCGAAGATGGCAAAGAAATTGAAAAGTTGACGCGAACTTTGCACTGAATTTCAAACTAATGCCAAAACTACCGTATTCTCCAAAGACCTGAGAAAAAACGCAGAACGAACCCCTCCGCTCCAATTTTCGTTCACAAATCCATGAGGACGGGGGTTTCACTTGCCGATCGATCAACTTTTATTCAATGTCAACTTTGGGTCTGGCTGATCGAATAAAATGGAATATTAAATGACATGACAGCTTACCACTAAATGCGCAAGTCGTAGTCGTTAGAGTCGTCGTCGACGTCGTTGAGCTGGCTTAAAAGGACGAAAATCGTCGGCTTTGTATTAAAAAATAAGAGAAAACAGTAAATTTCGGATAGTTGAACGAGCAGGAAGGATTTGATGAAAGATGGAATATTCATTCTAAATTGAGCAAACCTATCCACTATCTGGTCAAAAAATCATTTTCGAATTCAATCGTTGAAAATGTAATAGACCGAAGCTTAATATAGCTCACTTGTAGTAGTCGTTGATGTCGAAGTCGTAGGCAGGGTTGTGCCTAAAAAATATTAAGTGGAACATATCAATACGTATAAAACTGTTTGTCAAGGTCAGAAAACGATCGTAGAATAAGAAGATAGAATGAAATTAACGCTAACCATTTGTTAAAGGTGAACAGGATATAGGAAATGGATGCGCATGTACTAATATAATCG
>JAQGAX010001232.1:0-11861 GCA_034698105.1 Plectus exinocaudatus | reverse complement strand
TCTCAGTTTGTGACACAACAGTTTCACAAGTCCAAAAACTATCAGTGAATCTTTTCTACACATTGGTCATCGGCTAGGATTCGAAACACTACACATATACACAGCCGCAGCGCAAATTTAGCGTTACGTTTTGTTGTCGGCAAGCGAGATAAGGTAAGACGAGACCTCGTCCTGTTCAGGAAAATCCGATATGACCCAGGCATCGTCGGTGGTCTTAATCTGCTCTCGGCAAATGGGACACCATCGATGGCCGCCTTCATTCCTGCAATACGTGGTTATGAAGATTAATACAGATGCACTTAATTGGAATGCTGTTTAAATCTCTGCTACTTACCATCTTTCAATGCAGACGAGGCAATAGCAGTGCGCACAAGGAAGAATCACATCAGGCTGCCGTTCCATACAAATTAGGCAATCCGTCGTCAAATCGCTCACATCGCTCGAGGACGACGCGCCCACGCCAACACTAAATCGGGAATGTGGTTATATTTAAATTTACACGTGAGTGGTTTTAAACTTTCGCAACAAGAGAAAACAGCATAGGATCTGCTTGCAGTTGAGAAAAATGAAAGAGGAAAACGCACTTTTCCAGCAGAACCGATGTCGTCATGCCATTATCGAAGGTCTTAATGGGTGTCTCCGCGTCGATCTGAACATTCGGTCGCTCCATCAACGCCAGCAGCGACTTGTGCAGGCGCAGGAACTGAGCCAACGTCAGAAACTTGCGAGACTCGACTTTTTTCGTCACAGAATTCATCTGAAAATTGTCGTTGAACAGCCAACCACTAAGAATTAACTGCCACCTTAAGACAACAAATGCGAACGGTCGCCTTCCATAAGTATGTGTCGGCCGATCCTTTCTTCAGTGCGAACAGCAGATATTTGCCATTCGAATCGACTAACTCGCGACATCTGCAATCAATCGTTCGTTGTTATTGGGCCGCTTTATATCGTGCTACTTAGCTTTTAAAGTAATAATGTACTTGGTCGCTATATTTTAGCATTTCACTGAGTATTACTTATGCAAATTAGAGCTATACGAAAGCGGTCAATTGTCTCGCAATAAAATGATCATCTTCTTACTTTTCATTCAGTGCGCTAACATACTGAAGAAACTCGTCCCAGCCAATCGTAGCTATGCGAGCAGCGTCCAGCGCTTGAGCTCGAATGAACAGCCCGGCGTCGACCAGAGGGTCATTGTTGGCAGCTGCTGGAGACGAAGGGTTCTGGCCCATAGCTAAAAACAGCTGCGAATACAGAGGCAGAATCGCACAAAATGGAAAGCAAAGATGGAAAAAGCGATGATTCAGTTCAGTTATATAATGTGTTGTTTGATGAGTTGATGAGCAACCGTAACGATGGTCACACGTACGAGACTGAGATACCGTAGTCGAGTCGGAGCCATTCAATTGATGCGTCAACATGACCAGCGGAGGTGCATTTGAATCATACGCGCAAGGCGCAACCGAGTCTTATATTGTGCTCCATACGCAAATGCGAACCAGCAGAAGCAAGCAGACTTTCTTCGAAATTTTTTATAGAGCAGCGTGAAAACAACATTCACTGACTAATGTACAAAAATGGGACAGTTCGCCAAGTCATCGCACTTATCAGCGATAGTAGACAAGAAGCAATTGAACGACAACAACACTTTTAAACTTATCGGGGGGGGAACTAACTGATGCAAACTATTGCGGGATTGCATACGTCCGAAGATGATTACTGACGAGCACAAGAACAATGGTGAATCTCACTTTCACAGACGGTGGCAGAGAGTGCATGAAACGAGGTTATTACGTGGTGCTACATAGTTGAGCAATGCGCAACGTACATCAATATCGGGAAAGGAAACAATCCAAGTAAACGGGCAGGCGGAAAGGCACCAACAAGTCGCTTTCGCTCGCTATACACATAGAAACCCTTAGAAACGAAACCTTCCTGCTTTTAATCATCGAGTTTAATACCACTCAACGTCAAAAGCATCTATTACTGAGATGGAATTTTGAACTATTGTGCAGTACTTTTATGCAACGCGGCGAAAATTGCCCATTTCAGAACGCTACCCCCATCAGACGTATAACTTTTCCGAATACAAAGAGATCGATAACACAGATTCACTGAAAAGACGTTCATCGAAGACAATCAACAGCAACAGATTCGCGAAGACCACAAAGGTGACCGACACGGAAAGAAAACGATCGCACCAGTGAACAACCGATCATACAGGTAGGTATCAAGTATATTTCTTCAGTGACATCGAAACGAAAGCAATAGTTCAGTCGTCGGACAGGCGAGCAGGACTTCCCTGAGCATTGTTTCTGCTGCGCTCGTAAGAGCCGACCAGCATACTGTCATTGTTGGAGCGGACGCTCGGCTTGAACGTGTGCAGCCGCTGGTGTTCGCCCGACGAGTTGTGACTGTTGCGGGACGAGCCGCCCCTCGAGTTGTACATGACGTCTGCGCCGTCCGCCGAGTTGACGAACAGCGGCGAATGCGACGGCGGCCGACCGCTGCGGTCCATCGACGTCGCCGGAGAATACACGAGTTCGTCTCGACCACTGCCGCTGCTCGTCTGGTGGTAGGGGAAGAGACGGGTCGGCGAGCTGGTCGCGTTCGGCGGCGGCGGCAATTGCAAATCGCTGACCGGAGAGTAGCGCTCAAACGAGCCCATCTCTGCAAAATGAGACATGCGTAATTAGGATATCGATTACATGATTCTATATCGATAAATGCTATCCTATTTAGATCAGAAAAAGAACAAGCAATCGTTTTATATAAAATTGTCAGCCAAATCCTTCGCTATTAGGCACCGAACATACTTCAAAAACTTCCAGAAGTAATCCGAGAATTTTTGAAGTATGTTCGACGCCTTACATCGAGATGCATAAAGCGGAGTTTACAATGCGGACACAAAGATACAAAACTGTGTTGTATCTTTGTGCCTTGTGTTTGCATTGTAACTGTCGCTCAACAATGACAGGCTATAAGGCAAATCATGCACCCAGGACAAGCATAAACGCACCGGCTGGTCGGCGTAGTACTCCGTGGGTGGTATTGAGCGGATCGTCGTCGTCGAGCGACGTGTCAATATCGTCCAATCGGCCGTCGCCGTACAGGTTGGGCATGAGTGGACTGTGCGTCTGCGGGAATGGGAAACTTTTGAGCGAAGCGACCGACGTCGACTGATGATGACCGCCGGCATCCGTCGTGCTCGCGTGCGAGCGCAGCGGCGAGCGCTCATCGGTCGGCCGTTGTTCGTCGTCTTCGTCCTTCATGCCCGCCAACATCACCTCGTGGTACAGCGACAGTTTGCCTTTGTGCACCCGTTGCTCCTTGAAAATCCGGTGCGACGTGTCCAGAAACTTCCCCTTGGCAGCTGAAATTGAACATTATCAGTCAAAATTTGTCGATGGGTTAACCAGGTAATCGAGCTTTGATCCCACCACGATCAGATTAATATGCGATACTCAACCGATGTTTCTTGTTAGCAAGTGGAATTAATAAATTATTAATAGATTTTTAGTGAAACGATAGGCAAACCGTATCGTTCCAGAACGATAGAGCAAAATAGAAGCTCTATTTGAATTTTTCTTTACCCAATTTAAAATGTTGACAATATTGCAATCGTTGAATGTGTACAGAAGAAGCAATGATGCGCACTGACCATTGGTGACTTTGCTGGCGTGGCGCTGTCGCAGAGTGCAGCAGATCATGCAGCAACAGAGAGTGAGAATGAGCACGATGAGCACGGAGCCGAGGAAGATGAGCACCAGCTGAGTGCTCCAGTCCTGGAGCAGCGACATCAGCCCGTTGCCCATGCTCTTGGTCGAGTTGCCCGTCTTATTGTCGGCAGAGTCGCTCAGCGGCGGCGGAGGAACTTTCAAGCCAACTGAGTTGTCGTCCGCTGATCCTAAAACAGCAGCGTCTAGTTCTTCTGCGTTGTAAACAAACGAAAGACGAGCTACAATCGATAAAGCAGTAAAAACAAACATACGCGACTTCGTCGTCGACTGCTCGATGTTGCTCTTGACGCTGCGCCCGGCCGAGTTGACAGCGACGACGTACACTTCGTAGGTCGTCGACGGAAGCAATGCGTCAAGAATATGCTCGCGTTCATTTATACCGGCTTCGATCTGCACAGCATCAGCGTGACGTCACCGAATTGACATTATAAAAGACCTTACAGTTTCGAACGGTTGATCTTTAGAAGCGTGGGTCATTGGGATATCGCGAAAACCGATCTCAAAGCCGCCGTCTTCGGCCGCTGAATCGGCGGCATCGTGCGACCAGGATAGGCGAAGAGCATTCGAACTGAGCGGCTCGAGCGTTAGGATGACGGGCGCTCTCGGTTCGACGGCTTCTATGGCGATCCAATCTGTCGCGTTGCTCACCTCCAGTGCCTGACCGGCCATTGCTCCTATCCGGAACTTATATCTGAAGTAAGCATTGAATCATTTTCAAGCGACGAAATCTACAAACTGTGCCCAATATACCGTATTTATTCTAATAGTACGACCCTATCTAATAGTGCGACCCCCTAGCGGTTGATTGAAAAATAGTGTGACCGGTCGTACTATTAGAACAAATATAGTATGTTGGCTTGCACATTATTCGTACAATCTGCACTGTTTGCGTATCGCAGTGGAAATCGACGAAAAATGAGTGTACGAAGCGAAGCGAGTAAGGGATGGCAAAAGTGGCTTACTTTATGCCGGGCACAAGTCCGTGCACGGTGTAGGCGCGCACATGCGATTCGATGCGATCGCCCGTATCAATCCACTCGGCCAAATCGCCGTGCCGCTTGAACTGCACCTTGAAGGCGTCTATGAAGTCGGAGGCCGACTGCGGCACCGCCGACCACTGCATGCGCACGCTCTGCCCCGATACGAACGCCTTGGGCGTTGGCAGCACGAGCAGCGAAAGAGGCGCCGGCGTGCTCGTCGTTTCATAATCGGCGACGCCTTCGTCAGCTGTGGGAGACGCCAGTTTCTTCTCGAATTCGTCCTCGTCCTTCGAGTTCCAATCGTCATCGTAAAAGTCGTCGTTGGGAACTGAAATGATGGTATATACTTTGCAATAGTATGCATTTGTCAATGGGACTGTGCAAAAAGGTTTCAGCTCATGAAAATGCACACACTACAGCAATTACTATGCAACGTTCAATTCGTTAAATCAATCGAACCTTCGACAGTCAAATGAGCTGCGGCTGTGGCCCTGTTGCCCGCTGCATCACTGGCGACGCACGTGTACCGATCCTCGTCGGATTTGCGGATAGCGGCTATCTCGAGCGTGGCCGTTCCGACCAATCGCACTCTTTCGTTGACATTTAAATCGATCGTCTTATCGCCTAAAATCGATCAAATTGCACATGAAAAAGTGGACGAGATGCGCCGATACGGACCTTTGAGCCATTCGATAACCGTCACTGTCGGCAAAACGAAGCAGAGGAGCTGCACTGTGGCGCCCTCGCTGCGCGTGGCATTCTCGGGGCCGGTGACGATCAGCTTGGCCGCTCGCGGCTGAGTCGTAGACGGCCCAGTGGTCGGCACTGGTTCGTCAACGAATACGTTGAAAGCGTCGCCTCGTTCGACGCCCGCGCCGTAGATCTCCGCTTCGGCCATCGCCGGACGCGACAAGCACTGGACGCTGCCCGACAGCGGCATGTCGGCAGTGATGGTCACGTTGACGGGATTCGCGTAGAAGTTGGTGCCCGGCTGGACGCCCAATTTCTCGGCGGCGTCGATCAGCGGCAGACCATTTATGAACACCATCGGAATCTCCCACGCCATATTCACCGCCTCGCAGCTCAACTGAAACTCGCGTCAGTTCAGTAATTGAAGCACAGTAATCTTGCAAGAATCTGTGAAAAGCTACCACATAAGAGTCATCCGCCTGCTGCTCGATGAGCAACTTGGCGGTGGTGGGCGCGTACACGTGCAGTTTGTAGGTGACGCGCGGATGATCAGGGTGCGTCAGGTCGGTGCGGGCGACGGGAGACATGCCGTGACAGACGTACGTGCCGGCGTCGTCCAGCGAGACGTCGTTGATGCGCAGGTTGCCCCACACTTGTCGCACGCGGGCGCTGTCGTCCGTCAGCGAGACGGGCAGCGATGCGTTCACCTGCAACTGCGGACGTATGATGGCGGTGGCAGCCGCGCGAAGCGCCAGACACGGCCACTCACTTTCTCCCAGACGACTTTGCCGCCCGCAACGACGCACTCGAGCAGCGCCGACCGCCCGACCACCACATCGACGATCATGTCCACGTTGGCCTGCTCGGGGTAGACGAAGCGGGGTGTGAACGACGAGCTGAGTGTCGGCGCCCGGTCGTCGACCACCAAGTTGACGGTGTTCTTGGACTGGCGCGTCTGATTGGTGTAGGGATTGCTGGCGACGCAGTGGTACTTGCCGGCGTCCCGGGGTTGGACGACGGAGATCTGCAGTCCGCTCGTCGTCGCCAAATAACGACTTTTCAGCACTGAAACGGTCCCTCGTTGGTCGGATAATTGGCGTGTTGCTTCTCTCTTAACGATTGATATGCGCGTGCGTCTCAATTTCCCCAATCGGCAAATGAGATGATATGTATCCGGCGGTTGCGTGCTCAATAATGCATCATCGAGGAGGTCGAGTGTGGCAAGCGGGGCGGGGAGGGGGTCCGGTTGGGGCTGCTTCGAACCCGTCTCGTGCTAATTTATGACATACAACACGGGAAGCGCGGACCGTGCGCGGAGGCGATAACGGTGATCGACGGCTCGACTGGAGCCGGGTGGTCACAAAACATGCGCGTTTTTCCGCCCCGCAACACCATTCCGACGCGAGACAGAGCAAAGCGCGAATGAAGCAGACACGCACCGCCGACACCAAGCGGGCGGTCGTCGCCGGCGCGCTCGAACCATATGACGGCAGGGCCGGGAATACTGTCGGGGATACCGACGCAGGGCAATCGAGCCACATCTCCTTGAATCGCCCGCACTTCTTCTTCCTTGCTCAGTCGTTCGAACTTGGACAAGCGGGCGCGCTTGAACTTGACCGGTGCCGAGACGAGACGAACGGCGACCGATCGTCCGTCCCCCAGTTGCACGCCGCGCAACAGCGCCGAGCATTGAAAGTCGCCTTCACTCTGCCGTTTGCCGTGTAGCACACGCAATCTGAAAAAGCCATGCCGTAGCTATGACAAGTCGGCCAGAAACTTTTTCGAATGGTACTAACTCTGCGCCCGTCTGTTTGATGTCGTCCGATCCCTGAGTTTTGTCCAGTTCGACTACGGGCGTGCCGTCCTTCATCCATTTGACCTCGTCGAGTTTGACGGCGGTTGCGTCGGCGTCCGGCCACTCGACGACGCAGTGCATCACCGTCTCGTGTTTGCGCTCCAAGTACGGAACATTGCTTTGCAGCACCAACTTGGGCAACGGGTGATGAATGCCTGTACGGACCAAGTGCCAGTTAGTGTAAGTGCGCGAATTAGCGAGGCATAATGGTACAAGAATGCGCGTGGATGCGCTCAGTAGTAATGCGGGCGGCGGGGGCGGCGTCCCGTGAGAATAATGACGACAAAGCGACAGCGAGGCGACCCGTGACCGTTTCGCGTATTCATGGGGCATGGCCGTCCACCCGATGAGGCGGGAAATGGGAGATTGATTGCACAGGGGACAGACGAAAAGCGCGATGACAGACCTGGCGCCGCACGACAGCAGGTGGTCGCGAGCAGCAGCAGCAGCGATGCGGTCGCCGCCACGCCGATCGAGCCGTCCATCGCTCTTCTTCTGACCGCCGTTCCTCACCGACGCTCGTGTTCAGTAATCCATCAACACGTTGCCCGCCTGCTGTTCACTCTGAAACACCACCAACAATAGACACTGGAACAATAGATAGCAGCGCGTTTATGTGTGCAGCGCATTGATGCGCGATAAACACTGGCGTGCCGATCCCCTCCATCATCGCATCCTGCGGTCAACGGTTAATTACGCTAGCTCAGCCGAGCACGATGGGGTCGTTGACCAGCGCGGACGCGCAGGAGATGGCGTAATTGGGAATAGCGGAAGCGGAGGGGGGACGGCAGCCAGCCAGCAAGGTGACGATCGAGTAAGCGAGCGCCGCCGCCGCCCGGGCCCGGGCACTCTTTCGACTGCTGGAGCGTCGGTGCTCGGCGAAAAACGGCCGACGCCCGACAAGAAAAACCTGATCGGTCGGCCAACGGCGCTTCTTGCGTTCCGTCGTTTGCCGCTGATCTCATCCGATTGGCAGCCGAATAGTCGTCGGTCGCAACCGAATCAGCTCAATATTGACCCAAGACTGCGACCGGCGCTGTCGGTCAGTCGGTTAAGCGCGATTAGGTGCGCTCAGAGCGAAGGACGCGATGAAATCGAACCCTCTACACGCACTGACGCCTACGCTAAACTACCGACAATCATCCCCCAGACAAGCGTAACCCAACCCCAAACCGTCAGGCCACTACACACGGCACAACATAACCACCCGAGCAAACGCGGCCCCGGACGACAAATTGCATCAATTGGCGACGGTCGACTGCGTCGCGAAGCTGCGAGTCAAACGGGCGACGACTGAGAGACACCGTGGCGCATACGGGTCAGCGCGAGAAGGTGACGACGAGACAAAGACCCGCGCGCACGAGCCTGCCAGCATAGTCATCAGTCGCACAGTGCAGCGCGAGTCGCACCGCCCATCTTCCCATCTTCCAAACCAATTCATTCGCTCCAAGGCCAGATGACTGCGCCCCAATGGCGGTCGGTCGGTCGCCGATAACGCGACCGGACGAGGAAAGGGAAAGGCAGCGAGGCCATCGGTTGTCGTGGCCCTACCGCCTGTCCATCGGCGGCCCACCAAAAAGGATCACACGACGGCCGTAACGCGCCGCAGGTGGCCCAGCGAACGACGATGTGTTGTCGTAAAGCGCGCTGGCAAATTGACCGAAAGAGATGCGCCGCTCGGCGTGCAGAGAAGAGAGAGCCAACAGAGAGAGAGAGAACGCCCCGACCGCCACAAAGCACTCGACGGCGGCGGCGACCGACAAGAGCGGCGCGAGTGACCAGCGCGAGTGGTCGACCGAGCCGCCGGCGGCGGGCCGTTCGTTAGCCGACGATTTACGATGCGTCAAGGCAGAGAAGCGCGCCGATTGTCCGATCAATCGGATCGCCGACCAACCAGAAAGGTCGCATCGACGCCGCCGACACGTCTAACAGCGCAGCGCGCGCACGCAAAAAGAGTCCACCGGAACTCGTAAGCGCTGGTCGATACGTGCGCGGGACGAAAGAAGGAGAGGAGCGGAGCGGATGGGCCAAAAAAGCTCGCCCAACCCAGAGCGTTCAGCTGGTCTGAGTAAATCGCAGACGCATGAGACGGCCATAACTCATCGCAGCCGAGCAGCGTTTCCGACGCGCCACCGCGAGCACTCATCGCCCGGCTGCTCGATCGGCCCAACTTCGCTCATCGCCCGGCGCCACGTGCCGCTGCTCGCTTCGGACAAAAACTCGGTAGAAAACATCGTTAGCGGCCCGCCTCCCTCCGCGCCGTTGGCGACCGACCAAACGCCCCGAAATCGCTATCGCATTGTCGCTATCAACTGCGATCGCGACGGTGCGGTGCGGTCGGGGATGGCGTGAAAAATTGAGCGGCCAACCGTAGCTGACACACGACGGCGCTATTCCGGGCGCGGGGAAGAAGCGGCTCTCGGCTCGTCGCGGCCATCGTGATAATGCCGACTGGAGCGGGCAGCGGCGGTAATTGCTGATTACCCTCGCGTGTGGCGATCGCTGACCGACCGCCCATGCATCGCCGATCGCCGCCCTCAATGAATCACAATCGCTCATCTTCCGCAGCGAATTGCATCAAAGGCGGAACCAAATGAAGACTGCTCGCCGTCTGCTCCCACGGACCGACATCAAACTGCCCAGTTCTAAACACTCCTACACGCAGCGGTCCGGGCATGAACTCCGCCCGCCTCCCCGCGACGATCTCCTGAGGGATGCCATCGGTCGTGTGGCGCACAAGTAGTCTTGCGACAAATTAGAACGACGCGCCAGAGACTTGTGTAAGTAAAGCAACTTACATCTCCGGTCGCTTCATGCGAGTAACCCACTGAGACTACTCGACTTCCGCCAACACCGCCGCTCCCTTCGCATCTCGGGCTGGCACTGCTTATAATCGGAAATCGTACTACTCCCCCACCGTCCAACTATAGTCGGTAATTGCGCAAAAAGGTAAGCTAGTGACAATAGTCCAACAAGCAATCAGGGTAACAAACCACAGCACAGAGAAAGAACAAACCATGCCAGAAATCATTCATTTTTATGCCAACTTTTGAGCAGCGTGTATCAAAATCATTGAAATCGAACAAAACAATAGCGAATTATGCAGGATATCGAATGATCAAACATAACACAGTCATTATGCTTGGTTACAGGAAGTTCCTCAATTCATACTGTTTTGAAAGTTGAGATTGCCTTCGAAACCGTTCATAGGGGGACAGCATCGTTCACTGTGCAGAACCACGGCTGCACAACCAGCAGCGCTCGTTGCACCGACGACAACGCCATATCAGGCAAATCAAAGCTCAATTTGAGCACCGTTTCACCTAAAGAACAAGATACATTAATTCGACATACATGCCGTCAAAATGGGACAACTGACCGGAACCAAGTAAAGAGAAGGCGAAAGACCAGCTGTTTGTATTCGATCCAAACGAATCCATGCGTTTCAGCTGCACACTCTGACCAGCACGAGCAGCACTATAAAAAAACAGTTGCAAACGCATCAGCTGAAATGGATCGCCGAAAAGTACATCGGCAATTGAAGGAGAGAGACCGTCCGCTTGTCGTCGGGGGCAATGCGGAAGAAGGCTGGGTCGTCGGCGGGTCGGTTTTCGTCGTTCTCGGCGCGCGAGTACTGCGCCGCGAAGACGAACAGAAACTGAAATGAGCGCAAATTACTACGGTAAATGAAGCATTGGAAACAATTAACGCAACTAACCGGGCGGATATTCTCGCCATGCTCGTTCTTGACTGCTTGCAGCAGACTTTCGTAATCGTCGAGGACGAACGTGATGAGTTGCTGGCGCGGCGTCATCTACCAGAGAACAGCGATGAGACTACGGTAGTAAACACTGCCATACCTGGTCTACGACGCGATGGTAGCGAACTTGAGTGATCGGTCGATGCGGGGTGATCACGTCTCCGCACACGTCCCGCACCCAATCGCCCACGATCCGCTCCAATGCCAACCGCCGCTGCATCAACCATTCGCCAACTTGGACGTGTCCATTCAACGGATGTCGTGCAATGTCTTCGGCCAGCAGGCGACCCGTGCGCGCTGACCCGCCGACCAGCGTCAAATCAGCGCCGTGCCACACCAGCCATTTGATCTAAGATGAGTAGCGGCAATTAATCAACTTGTACGGGAACAAAGAAATAGGCCATGTGGCACATACGATTTGCATATGGCCGCGTTCGGCCGCGTAGTGTAGCGCCGTTTGCCCAACACAGTCACGCAACGAAACAACAGCACCTGAACGGAGTATAAGACTTGGCCTAATAGCAACATATTGAATATATCCCAAAATATACCGTATCGAACCAATACAGCGACCTGACACGGCTGACCGCACTTGGCGGCAATCATGAGCGCCGACCGACGACCGTTGGCGGTCTGTTTGTCGAGGTACCGTCTCGAGCAGCTCATCGATAAAAGCGTCTCAAGCATGCGACACGTCTGATGACCGTTGCTATCCCCGCACGGATTGTCACTGTCAGGCGACCAAGCCAGTGTCATCAACAACGTCGCCTCCTGGTCAGTCGTATCCCGCAGCAACTCCTGCACAAACCAAATAAACAGAAATAAGATTTATT
>JAQGAX010001231.1:0-11862 GCA_034698105.1 Plectus exinocaudatus | reverse complement strand
ATTAGAATGAAAACTACAACTCTCAACTGTTAACAGCTTCGATAACAGTTAACGACTTTATGCAATTGAAATTGCGTATCGTACATCGATTGGGAGCTGCTTGAAAAGGTATAGGAATAATGTTCATTTCATAACAAGTTGGCTTCACACTAATTACTTCCCCATTCGCGCAAATTTTCGGATTTTTATTTAGCTTAACTAGCTCAAAAACGGTAGAATTAGCGCTGCTAATTGACCAATTAACCAGAGTCCTTCGCAAAGATTACACACTTCAATGACTACGTCATCCGCTTCTAGGCCATTTTCATGTCAACGGGCAACGGAAAATAAGCGAGCGAGACAAACAAAAACGTTGCCAGAGTGCGTATTAGTGCGATTTATTGTCGATTTTGATCAGAATAGAATGATCTCTTTTCCAAAGACTGGACTCGGAAAGAATGAACAAAGCTCAGACTTGATTCGCTGCTGATTTTTCGTTCTAATATTCGTTGCCCTGGTTACACATATTGTCTAAAAAACAGCAGAAATTCATGCCCGCTCCCTTCCATGCCGTCGTCCGATCCTGGAATTCGGGCAACAAAGCATCGCAATCATTGTGAGTAACCATCAAGTAATGCAACGCAATTCATCAGCGATATGTCAGAATTTTGAATTGGTAGTCCGTCGTTTTATCGAAGCGCAATGTTTATCCTGCGATTTTTATTGTCAACTTCAATATAACCCCCTTTAAATGATCTTCGTCGCGAAACGCTCATTGTATTGACCCTTTACTTAAGAAAGAGACACCTTTTATTTAGAAAAGAGTTAAACAGGTTCTGTTTCCCAGAAATTATTGTACCATCCAATGGATCGATATCGAGCGCCGCAGATGAACCTTCTTTACACTACCAACCCACCCTCCCCCTAAATTCCGACATCCATAATATCCCGTGTAAATATTTTCAAGGGACTTTATTTCTCTCGTCCGTCCTCCAGTATTCTCTCCCCTTTGATAATTTTATTATCATGCAACCGTCAGATTTTTTGTCAAGGTTGTGGGGCCCTTTGGGGGATGCGCAACCCTCTCCTCGCAGCCCCCACCGCCTACCTCTGGACGCGCTTGACATATGCGGGTGTGATATCCCTGATCCGACATAAAGTTTTTTATTTGACTCCGGAGCGTAAATGGCTCAATTGAGAATCCCCGATTGACCCATTGCATATTACAACATTGATCAAGGACCAGGTCCAATTCCGTTCGCCCAAGGCAAATGACTCTATGCCACATTGGTCTCCGCTGTGATTCTGGCGCTGTTCCCGATATAAACAGATATTGGAAATAAACGAGAATGTGTTGCGTCCAAGTACTTGTATTGTGTACGTCATATTTTTAAAGACTTTGATTCTTACATGATGAATTCAGCATATTATGAACATTCGTGACGCGTACGTATTGTTAGCATAGGCGGTTTTTTCGCTGCCTTATAGTGATTTTAGTCGACTGAAAGTCGATTCGGATAAAGTGGACAAACACGTAAAGTCAACAAAATTAGACGGTCCTTTGATGTGCACACAGAGAAAACTTGAATGCAGGTCACCTGACGGAGATTTGGTATGATTACTCTTTTCTTGGTATAGATTGTTTTTTCTGTGAAGCGATATCTTATTTCTAAGAACGGTTTCGGAACCTGTTTGGGATAGAATGTTACACAGCGAGCAAATGGCCTATAAAATTTAAAACGTTGTTCTGCAGTAGGCCTGCACTATTCGATATGTACTTTAAGCAATACTAGGGGCGCCCTAACAGTTTCCTAGACTTTAGGAGATTCATTGAAGAAACACAGTTACTTTTGGGGAAATGAAATTTGAAATATGTAAATCACTTTTTGTTCGGTTGACGAAAACGAAAACAACGGTAAGCACGCATAATAGGCGTGAAACATAACCATAATCGAATAATAGCGTTGATAATTGTTGTAGTGCCGGCTTATTCAGTTATTTCGCCGCGCATACCGTGCTGCATTTCCGGTCTGGTTTTAAGCTGCCGACCTTTGTGTTGTTACCCACTTGGGGTTAATGCTTGCATAATCCGCCGATGAGTACTGTAATCTGTATCACGGCTCTCGCGCTGAAATAAGAAAGAAAGACCACGCTGGGTTCCACGTTACCCGACCGGATTTGCCGATGGGCCGTTCGCCGTTGCTCTTGTAAACCCGTTGGGCAGTAAAGCGTTCATCGCGCTAACAGTCAAAGCCGAATCACAACGATCTGAATATACTCAGGTTACAACAATAATAAAATCTAGCTGCATACGTAGGCGTAACGGGTGTCGAGGCCAGGGGGTCTGGACCTTCTCAGGGGGGAGGTTGGGCCAGGGTGTCCGATCTTCCCTAAGCCCTCCGGGGGCCTATTTCATAAAACTGTTGAGAGTTGAGATTGAGAATTGAGTTTTGCTTTATCACTAGAAGAATTGAGACTCCGGCGAAGAAATCCAACTGAGTCTCAATTCTTCACGTGATTAAGCAAAACTCAATTCTCAATCTTAACTCTCAACAGTTTTATGAAATAGGCCCCAGGAACCCAGATAGCATTAGGGACAAACCGTCTTTATTCTAATACTACGACCAGTTGCACTATTTTTCAGTTGATCTCGTAGGGTCGTACTATTAGAGAGGGTCGTATTACCGAAATATATACGGTACTCGTTCTTTATAAAATTATTGAGAATTTGTAAATTTAGTCACATTTCCGCACTGCCATCACCCGAATTTCAATCCTGTATATTACAATGATCACGAAAATAGGAAAATGAGACTCAATTCAAACATTTTCATTGGTTTTATGAAATTATTGAATATGTAACGAGAGAGGTTAGTGGGAGTTTACAGACGCCAATCGATCCCGGCCAATTTCGCTCCTGAAAGCTTCCTTTCACTGAATTCTCAAGGCAAAGAAGCGCAACAAAATGTTACTAATGACGTTTTATGTTTAGATTTTTTTAAATTTCGATTTCCGCCAATTTTGCCTGAGTTTTCAAATTTGTGACCGATTTTCGAGGTGTTCGGATTCTTTCGGGTTGTGTGTGGTTTTTGTATGCAACAGTTCAGGCATAGGCACCGGTTTGGGCTTGGGGTTATATAACCCCATAACCCCCACGCCCCTGTCTGCCGCAGTCAGTGCGCTTAAAGAGATGAAGAGATAATCAACTGGTGCTTCTTTCAGTGCCGACTGCAACGTAACCAAACGAGTGGTCGCATGCCAGTATTTCCTGCAAGACATGCAAACTTGCTGCAGTGAGTACTTAAAATACTATACCTATTTCACAGCCATGAGTTTCCACTATAATGTTCTCCACACACGAGCGAGGCGGGTGGATGTGGTCCGTAAGCGTATAGCGAAAACATCAACATTTGGAGGGTTGCGCATAAACTTAGCGAACCAGCGTGAACGAATGATTTGGAATGGTTTAATCTGTTGGAAAATTTTGTATTCGCGCGAATACCGTAATATAATAATTCTTTAGTAGCGAACATCCTGATTCTCAAGGAGGTGCCTCGGGCTACACATTGGGGTCGTACGCAAATTATATAAGGCAGTTTTTTCACTTTTTTGATATCCCCATGGCATAACGCTTTCGTAACGGTTTATCTCCCCCCGTTACGTAAACCTGCCAACCTGCAAAAAGTAAGCAAGAGGCTACGTAACGCATTCCAGTCATCAGTCGACCACGCCAACTGGCGACCATACCTGTAACCAGGGGGATCCAGGGGGGTCACCCCCTCCCCCAGCCAGGGGTCCGCTCCCACCCTGGACCCCCCTCGTCTGATCCCCCCCTGAGAAGGTCCAGAAAATATTTTCGGCACGTAGTGGCGGAAAAATGTTTGGTGAATTTTGGAATTTTGCGCTGAAATCCCGACACGGAGGTACCATACCCCCCTCGAGAAGGTCCAGACCCCTCCTGGCCTCGGACACCCGTTACTGGTACGCCGGCGACCGAGTGCACTAGAATATGAGTAACCACTCCACAGGTAAAATGGATCAATAAATCATCTCGCTCAAGTCACACTGTGGAATCGGAGCGTTACTTAACGCCGGGTCCCAACCCCCCATGTGTCACGTTCGCTGGACGGGGTGTCCGCAACCCCCATTTCCAAAGCGTAACGTAATTTAAGTACACCGCATACTATATTAACCCGCTCGTTTAAGTGTGGACGACTGTAGATGTGGAGTTCAAATTAGATTTCTGCGAAAAATAATGCACAATTACCGCACTTTATTTGCACTATAGAACGAGGATTTCGACTGAATCCGTGATTGCAATATAATATATAAAAGTTTTATGACTAACCATGATTTTAGACGCAAACAACAGGATTGCTTACTATAAAAAATTAACCTCCAGCGCCACAAGGGTCCCTGTGCGTCAGTATTTGAACTTGCCGGTGGAGAAGCAATGTGCTTTTCAATGTTACAACTTTATTGGATGCGCTGGATATCTTTTCGACACAGGTGGCAATTGCACTTTACTTGGGGGCATTAGTAGCAACTCATCAACAACTGCTAATGCCCGCATTGACCAATTCATGTGATCCATGTGTTGGACGACGTAAGCAGATCGCACGCCGTCGCCGCCATTGCATTCACTGTTGCTGCAACGTCGTGTTGGTTGTTCCGTTGTACATTGGGCCGGCGCTGTCGCCGAAGTAGCTGCCAAACACGCACCATTTGTATTCAAATGGGAAGATGCGTCGTTCTATTATTTCGAATGCTTCAACCACTGCATATCAGTCTTATTCCAGTTTCAGTCTGCGATACTTCGCACTATTAAAATCCAACAGAAGTAGATCGAACTTGCAAAATTTTTTTATTGTGTCGAGAAACCGAAAGCTTATTTAGAAGCTTGATGCTTTACTGCAATACACCTCAGAAACACTAACGAAACAGAAAGCAGAAAGATTATACAACTACAGTAGATTAGTAGATTATATTTTTTCGATTTTACTTAAAGTACATCAAGAAGTGTAAAGATCGTTTTTGATGATCAACCTTTCTAATTGCTCATCAGAAACGTATTGTACCAGCTTTTTCGAATTTAGCAGCCTCAATAATTCACTTGAGATATAATTCTTCTATTTGTTCATTATAAGTCATAATAAAAGTGGACCACGACATTTAAGGCGCAACAATTTTTGCGCGTGGCAGTTTTTTTTGTCTACCTCTGCTCTCTAGTTCATTCCAATAAATTGTACTTGCTTTCACGCTACGCGCCTTTTGTGGTTTGCGTGGCAGTAAGCCGGCGCTGTCGCCGAAGTAGCTGCGAACAGCACCATTTTTATTCAATTAGGAAGCTCCATCGTTCTATTGTTTCGACTGCTTCACCCGCTGCTTATCTGTTTTGTTACAATAGTGGTAGATGTGGCCTCCGGTTTGTGGTGAGGGGGTTATTCGATTAATTTTTTTAGGGTATCCACCACGAACTTTCCGGTCAGGAAAAACGGTCAGGTCACCAAAATCCAAATTATTTTCAAAGAACTTTTTCAGTGAACGTGATTAGGGTGTCTGGGGGAGGAAACATTAAATTTTGTGATTTGCGTGGCAGTAAGCGCATCACATCAATTTATTAACGCTATTCAGGATGTTGATGGCTTCTGGTCAACAAGTGAACCGTGCAGTAAGTTATTCACAATTTGACCCTAGATAACATGAGGAGACAAACATAATTTCAGTTTAATTGTGCCCGTCAATTGGAATGAGCCCGGCGGGTACCATCTGTAATCTATCAAATGTTGTGACGGTTACCTAGTAAATTCCGTTGTCAGCCAAAGTCGAATACACGCGTTGGGCTCTAAAAGTGATTACCGAGCAGATATTGTAGCAACCATCCGAAGGTATTACTATTTAATATGATTCTTACCAGTCTGTGCCATGTAAATTCAGCTATCAACTCCATCAGCAGAGCATGGATAGGGAGCGGCGACACTCCCTCTGCGGAATAATTTTGGATAACCATAACTTTAGATACAAACAGTAGAACAATTGTTTTTTGTATTAGATTGAACTCCAGCACAGCACGGATCCCCTTGCGGCAGTATTTGAAATCAGCGCAGAAGCAATTCGCTTTCAAATGTTAGTTTTAGGATTTCATCGGATGCGCAGGATATCCTTTCGAAGTGACGCACGACGCCCAATTTTTGTGATTACTGTAAGGTACTAGTATTAGCTTTAGTGGTCGCTTTTGAACCATCAGCCTTTTATGTTACTCTCCGGCATCCTAGATTTTTCCAAATTTTAGATCCCCAAATAGGAGACAATTGATTTAAATCTTCTGGTCAGTTCTTAAAACGTCAGACTCGAAACGACCACGACTTTAAAAGCAGCATTGTTTGCGCATGACTGTTTTCTGATCTGTCTCTGTTCAATATTTCTTTCGTGCAACGTGCATTTTGTAGTTTGCTCGGCAGTCAGCACATCACATCAACTTATTAACGCTATTCCTGAAATAGGTGATTTCTGGGCAGCCTGATTTCCACAATGATTAACAAACCAAAATTTGCTCCGTGACAACATGAATAGGCAAATACAATGTTAATTAAATTGCGTCGTCAATGGGAATGATTCGGAGGGCAGCATTTGTGATCTATCAAATGTTGCGACGGTTACCAATTCATCGATTGTACTATTATTGCCCACAAACATCCTACAATTTTTACTGAATTTCCGCCAAGTGTTTGCCTGCTTATGGCAATATTGACCCTGATTATGCAATTCTTCCTGAGCTCTTCTCCAACTTTCGACACCAGTTATATGTATGGTATAAACCTCCCAGAACATTTTAGGTACCGACCTCAAGTCCAATATTGCTGCTTTTGGTCCTTTAGTTCATAGAGATACTGAGACAAAACGAAGAATTCTCATCATTCTTTCGTTCATATTAGCTCAAGCTACGTGCATTTATTTTTTCGGTCTGGTGAACTGCATATCGATATTGGTGGACAAGTTCTGTTCAACCAGCGTGTTTAATAACTGAAACTTGTCGTTCCTTGACAACGACATCACTCCCGATGAACATATTTTTAGGTTAATTGTCTTTGTCTGCCACAGTCGAATGCATTCGTTGGGTTTTAATTGGAATCCAATCAGATATTGTAGCAACCACCGTAGCGTATTAATATTTAATACGACTCCCCCATCGGTGTCATGCTCATTCAGTTAACAAGTCCTTCCTCTCTTCTCAAACTTACCGTGCAGTTTGCAATTCAGTTTGCGAAAAAATGCTTCGGTTCTGCTGGATGACGACGTTTGTGCTCATTCTGCATCTGTATACTGCAGTATTGGCAACGTCTCGTTTGCAAACCTTTTGCGTGGCACAGTCTGGCCAGTGGTTTCCCATTAGTCAGACATGCGTGGTGCTGTCGACGTCGACATATAATTGGAATGATGGCTGGGATTACTGTGCCAGCTATGTCGACTCCTCCAACGCCTCGGACACAATCAGTGGGCGCTTGGCGCAAGCGGTTAATGAAACCGAGCGCCAGCAACTGCTCACGTATGCGTCGACTGCAATTTCACCGGTTCGTGTTGTACGATTCAAAGTCTAAGTGAGCACAGCTTTGAGCATAGAGCAAAGCAATGAATCACAGGGCACGTAGCTAGAATCGGGTGACTGGGGGCAAATTAGGGAACTGGGAGGGCGATTTTGGAAAACTGGGGGAGGGTGGCTGTGGGGGGTGACTGTGCGCCAGCTATATCGACTCCTCCAGTGCCTCCGACACAATCAGGGGGCGCTTGGCGCAAGCGGTTAATAAACCGAGGGCCAGCAACTGCTCACGCTGGCATCGTCTGCATCTACTCCGGTTCGTACTTTGTGATTCGAAGTAGAAGGGTGCCAAAATAAACTTAACAAAGCGCAGGAGCTGCATTGACTCAGTCACAGCGGCCTGTTGCCATTTCCCTAAGGGGGAATCGCTGAGATCCGTGCTCAGCTGGCTCAATCTCCTATCTCAGTGACGTCTGACCACATAATATAATAAATGAGACACAAAGGTTCCTGGGGGTAGACGTAATCGATGGATACCTCTTGAACCGCTCACTGTACCATAACCTAGAAAAATTAAGTCTACAGTAGAAAGGGACGGTCGCAGAGGTGGGCACCGAAACTTTTCTAGGGGTACACACTTTATTATGCGCTGTCAAAATGTACTATTTTCCAGCGCATGGCAAAGAAAACTGCGCTTTTTATCGTTGCTTGAAATTGTACATTCCGGCAGTCCAACTAGCTCCTCATTGTAGCACACCTTTTATCCGAATTTGCGAATAAAGCTCGGATGTTTAGTTCGTCTACATCGGCATTGGTGCATTTATTACCGCCAGCCCAAACGTCGCGGATTGGAATTGGTGCGACACAAAGAATTGCGGTCGGGATGGCGGTCAACCCAAACATCCACTCAATATTGATATGACTGGCGTATCGTTCGGCACCGGAGATTGCGGACAGATGAAAAAGAATAAGCAGCCAATTAACGAGTAAGCATTGCTCTGTTAACATCATTAAAAATGGTGAAGCGAATAATGTACGCGGTCACTGGAAACCTGTATCATCTCGGGCCTATTCATACAACTATTAAAAATTGAGGCGTTGAGTCTCGTTTCGACATTATCATCACCTGAGTTTAAATTCCGCATGACAGCGATGATGATAATAGGGACTCAATAGTCGCTATTAATCGATTCTCAATAGTTTTATCAAATTATTAATAGCTTCCGGCGTAACGGTTATATCTGTATCATCTGACATCTGGCTTGCATAGGCTGGATATGGGCACGGGAGAGGTTATTGAGGCAAAAGCCGCGAATCGATCCTGACCAGCTCCTGAAGGTTTTCCGGATTCCTAGGTTAGGGGGTTAACACATGTTCATCGTGATCTTTTAAGTTTAAAATTTGGTGGATAATTTGAATTTTCGTCAATTTTTTGACCGATATTCAAGGGTTTTCAGGTTTTGTCTCGGGTTAGGGGTGAATGTCCCCTGAAATCCTCTGGGTACATGTATGCCGCACTCCAATCCCAGAAAGAGGCGAAGATAACCTCAATTGATGAATGCTTTCAGCGCCTCCTGCACCGGCGTCTCGAGAGCGGTCGCATGCCAGTATTTCCTGCAGAATACACAAACTTGCTGCAGCAGTGAGTACTTAAAAATTTCTATGCTAATGTCACAGCAATGAGTTTCCAAATTAAGCCTTAATGCGGTCCTTAAATGTGTGGCGAAAAAGTCCACATGTGGAGGGTCGCGCCAAAATAAAGTGCGCCAATATGAACGAATCATTTGGAGTGGTTTAGTCTGTTAAACATTTCTTGCATTCGCACTAATACCGTAATATAATCTTTCATTACTATCGAATAACCAGAGCCTCACTGAGGCGCCTCGGGCTGAGCATAGGGGGCATACCTGTAACCAGGGGGTCTAAGGGGGGTCGGACCCCTAGCCTGACCCCTCCCCGCCGGAGAAAGTCCAGAAAAAGTTTCGCCACTGTGTGGCGAAATAAATTTGGCTATTGTTTTGAATTAGCGTCGAAATCCCGACACGAAGGTACCGTACCTCCCCCCGACAAGGTCCTGACCCCCCTGGCCTCGGACACCCGTTACAGGTATGATAGGGGGTGAATGCAACACAATATTCGAAAAGTTTAATGACTAACCATGATTTCAGATGCAAACAACAGGATTGCTTACTTTAAAAAATTGAACTCCACCGCAACACGGACCCCATTGCGTCAGTATTTAAACTTGCCGGTGGCGAAGCAATGTGCTTCTCAGTGTTACAATTTCATTGGATGCGCTGGATATCTTTTCGGCGCAGGCGGCAATTGCACTTTACTTGGCGGTATTAGTAGCAACTCATCAACCATGGCAAATGCATACATCGACCAATTTTTGTAATTGATAACTGTCGACGAGGTCGGCAGGCCGCATACCGTTGCCGCAATAGCGTTCTGTGAAGCTGCAGCGTCTTTGGTTGTTCCGTTGTGCATTGGGTAGGCGCTGTCGCCGAAGTAGCTGCCAAACACGCACCATTTGTATTCAAATGGGAAGATGTATTGTTCTATTATTTCGATCGCGTTCAACCGCTATCTACCTGTCGTACTCCAGTATTAACCTGCGATTCGTCGTATTATTGAAATGTAGCAGAATTGGTCGATCGAACTTGAATAAAAATTTATATTGTGCCGAGAAACCGAACGCTTATTAAGACGATTGACGCGTTACTGCAATGCACCTCAGAAACACTAACGAAACAGAAAGTAGGAAGATTACACAACCAAATTATATTTTTTCGATTTTACTAAAAGTACAAGACTGATCGTTGTTTAATCATCAGCCTATCTAGTTTGCTCATCAGCATCGTACAGTTTTTCGAATTTAAGTTTCCAAAATAAAATATTCCAGATCTAAGTCGTTTATTTCATTTTAAAAAAATTGTGCTTGAAGGGAAGCATGACATTTAAGAAAAACACTTTTTGCGCGTGGCTGCTGCTTGTCCACCTCTGTTGGTTCTCTGGTACATTTCAGTATATTGTACTTACCGGGTTTTTCCGAGTAGAACCCCACCCTGTATCCTACTTTTGAGGAAGCTAGAAAAAATTCTGAAGGGTATATTAATGCGGGCGCAACATTAAACAATAAAGGAACGCGTCAAGTTTCGAAAAAAAATTGCTTTTACTTTTGCTCTTTCTCAGACAAGTTTTAGCGCTTTTCAAAAGTAAGATACAGGGTGGGGTTCTACTCGGAAAAACCAGGTACTTTCATTCTACGTGCATTTTGTGGTTTGAGTGGCAGAAAGCGCATCATGTCAATTTATGAACGCTATTCATGATGTTGACAGTTTCTGGTCTTCCATTGGACCGTGCAGAGAAGCTGATCAAAGTTTGCCCCTGGAAAACATGAAGGGACAGGCATCATTTCAGTGAATTGCATCGTCAATTTGAATGAGCCTGATGGAAGTCATCTCTGTGATCAATCAAATGTTGTGACGGTTACCAAGTAATCAAAGCTATTATTAGTGCCGATAAATACTTTGCAATTCATACTGCTTTGCAAATACTGATTTTTTCTTTTATAAAGTCACGTAAGGCTAGCTATCGTCGGAGGATCGGGGAGCACACCGCAAGGCGCCGTGCAAAGCTGCTTCCAAATAGATTATGACAGTGGGATGACAGAGGTGAGCAGAGTCAAGTTTTCCCTTCCAATTTTTTGCTGCCCGAAGCATACATGGAGGTGGAGCAGTCTGGAGGTAGGTTAGCTCCCCCAATCCGAGAAAAAACCTGGACCTCTGGAAATTCGTCAAATATTTAAAAAATTGCACAACGAGACAAATGTTTCAAAACTTTGAATTGCCTGAGTTTGTCATAAATATTGAATAGTAACCTTTGGAGGAATGCAGGATCCGTCGCTTGGACTGAATTGAACCCAACGCAACCGATTGTCTCACTGCAGCGCGAGCCGCAAGCATATGCATCCATTTCAATTGAATAAGACGAGTAGTTCGGAACGATGAACGGAACGGAACAAATAATAGACTCTTCAATCTTGCTCAAATTAGCCTCTGGGGCGTTGCCGTAGTCAGTCGCCGTTTGGGACGTGACCTCGGCAGATTGCTTTCACTCGGATGTGTTGAGTGCTGTCTCATTTCTCCATCGCTCGTCGGAAATTTCGAGGTGTTGTCAGCGCTGCTGACGCGCGGTACTTTCTTGCTATCCCTGATTAGTCGATTGACCGCCCCTTCAGACCTGGGCGTGGGGGGTACGGGGGGGGGGGGTACGTACCCCCCAGCCCGGGTTGTATCTTTGGTCATCGGATTCTGGGGGGTACAGAATTTTTTACGAAGGTA
>JAQGAX010001230.1:0-11869 GCA_034698105.1 Plectus exinocaudatus | reverse complement strand
TTTGGGAAAGAAAGTATTCAATCGAATTGAATTTCTCTTCGTATTTCTTTACTACCAAATTGACTGGTACCTAAGATATGATAATCGCAAAATTTCTTCGCGTAAGCAGAGCCAACGATTGATATTCACAAATTACGCGCGCTATGCGACTGTGAAGTATTTATCGTGTTCCCACATGCCCGCTATTTATATCGACTACTGAGCGACCCAGGATAAGCTGGTTTCCGCTCTGACGATGATGAAGTTTGTGCGCGACCTCTTGATGTTCGATGTCCTATCGCATTGGCGTGTCTGTTCAAATATTGCTTTGACGGTAGAAATGATTAGTTTGTTGCCCCTGAACACCTAAACTTCAAACTTCATGCTTGTCTCATGATTATCTTACAGCAAAAGGGCACGTGGATTGCTTGAGGCAGTTGACTTTTCTACGTAATTAACCAGCTACAACAATTTATTGCAGTATGCAAATTTTTCGTCTGCTAAAAAGCAATTCTGGCCTTAAGTGAATGTTTTTCGGTATTTTATTCTTCACTAATTCCTCAAAACATCTGAGGCTAGCCGCAATGCCATTCTTGCTTCCACCAAAAAGGGACCGAGCATTCCGATCTCCGGTAGTTTATGAGCGCAGGGGATTGGTGAGGGAAGCACGTGTTCCTTTCTTCAGAAAATCTACCCTGTTTCTTTAGAGCGACATTTCGAAAAAAAGTGTATTTGCATTAGTATTTTGTTGTATTGTCCTCGCGAGTCATTGTGCTTAATGAACGTAAGCAATGAACGGTAGCGTGGTCGGACCAGGGGGACAGCGTACGACATACTTGTAGAAGCGGTGATTATAGTAGACGAAACAGGCGAGTGCGATGAGTAGGGGAGCATGGGAGTTAATCAGGGACTTTTTGACTAATGGTGCATATAATTGATAAACAGACACTTTACCCACAAACAGTTAGCAATGGACAATAAGACAAATTAAGACGATAGAACAACTGGATACAAGACCAATCAAGTAAACTTTGCAAAAAGGAAAGTAAGAAATCAAGTAAAAATTTTATCAATTGAATAAAGAGAGCGAGTGAGCACAAAAAATTATAGGGACAGGCCAGTGCGAGTAGTAGGCAGGACAGTATCATTCTCAATAGAATATGTGTGATTTCAGTTGTTTTCATACGTTGACGGTTCTTTCACGGCACGTTGATTTAACTTATGTCCTGAAAACAATTTTTGCTTATAACTATAGGGTCAGTTTGGAAACGGAGGTGAACAGTCGAATTTGATTTCTCTATTTAATCTAACAGCTTAACTGAGTGTGTACGTATGGTATGATAGTCAGAAAATCCTTTTCGTTTGGTGCAAAACTAGGGGCGGGGTTGGGCGAGGGGCGTTGCATCATAACATAATTGAATATCATTAGTCTTTATATCACACGTATTTTTGAATTAATAGAAAGCAAAGCCAACGATTGGTACCAGGTTGTGCACTGCTACCTAGTATTTGCTGTGTCCCCTTTGTGCCAGGGGTGCAATAGTTACGATCACTTAAATCGTTTACTCGAATAGTCAATTTTAGTTAACTGAAACACAATTCGAAATTATTTCCTAATTACGTAGATATACTGTATAAACTAACTGAAATACTAAAGTTCACTCTATGGAATGGTTATGCGCTCAGATATGTGTGCAAAGTTACGATAATCAGTGTTAGAGGGAACTTCATACAGAATTCAAATACAGGTTTGAACAGAAAGAAAAGTGAAAAAAATCGGAATTCCAAATAAATTAGAGCGATCGAAGGTAAAAATGTTGGGATCGAACCCATCTGCGTCGAAATTACTAATTAATATAAAGATGCGTAACTTTTGCAACGCCTGCTTCGTGCTCTCTTTTATATTGACTACGGCTCCATACTGGATGGATTGCTTTGCGCATTGACTTTGAAGTTTGTGCGCAATCTCTTCGCTTTCGATGCCCTATCGCTTTGGCTGGCATGTTCAAATATTTCTAACTGACGAAAAGACTAGTTTGTTGCTGCTCAGCCTAAACTTCAAACATCATTTTGGTCTCTTGGTATTATCATAGCAGATGGCAAATAGATTATCGATTGGTACGTCATAGATCAATGACAAGCGCGAAACGATTGACAACGATAGGTATCGAATGCGAATTGCTAAGCAGGAAATGCCAGTAAAGATGCCGCCCGCCTGATGAGGAACTGATATGAGGGACTGAGAAGGCAATTAACTGGACACGTTGTTTTATTTTATATCTATTTATTTCAATTGGACAGGCTACAAACAACAATAGAGCACTCGAAACAACAAACTCAATACACCACACAAAGAATGAAATAAGTCAAGGACCGTGCGATAGTACAAAGTACAATACAAAGAATCTTAAAACAACAGTGAAAATATAAGTCTAGCATGTCGTCCACCTTTGACAAATTCTTCGAACAAAATGTAAGCTTCTTAGTTATGACGCAGCGTGATTTTACACTGGTAGGGTAGCGGGCATAGAGTGATTCCGTACACGGGCGTCAGATCCGGCTTTCGACCGCCCTTCGGCACGGAAAGAGTGTAGCGCTGCATCAGGGCGACGACGATGAGGAACAGCTCCATCCGAGCCAGCGACTCGCCTGAAATTTTGTAGAAATATTGCTTAACGAAATTACTGCACTTAATGTCTTAATAAACATTACGAATTTTTTAAATTTCTTTCCAAAGTGAAACTTGCCGCGATTGCTTGGTCATAGTTTGGATTCATATTTCCAATCAATTTTTACGTTAAAAGAATATGCAGACGTGGACAGAATACAATGCTGCATTGTAGTTAAAGTTCAAGTTAAAAATTTTGCCTATTTTGATTTTTTCAAATTTTTCCTTTGCGATTTTAAGGGGGTTAATTGTATCTCACCAGCGCACTGCCGTTTCCCAATTCCGAACGGGACCAAATGATCGACGAGGGTGGTGTTGAACGTTTTTCCATCCGCGTTCAGAAACCGATCTGGATTGAATCGGTCCGGTTCGGAAAATATCTCCGGATCGTTGAGTACTGTAGAAATCTGTGCAAGAATCGAGGTGTTGGCCGGGATGGACAGATTGGCCACTTCAGTGTCGGACAGTGTCTTGTGCTTCACGTTGAACGGCAGAATATTCGCCTGCAAGTGGGATATTGAAGGGAGTTACGCCATTTTTGGGTTCTTTTTTAACCCCCTCTGTCAAGATATGACCATGGGTCGGCGGGAGGGAGAGAGGATCTTGTGATGCCATTTTAAACTACCGTAACCCGGTGTAAGTTTAGTTTAAAGTGACGTCAGATACCCCCGCCGTCGACCAATGACCATGTCTGCCCCATCATGTTTAAAATCAATCGATACAGGTATGTTACAGTGTTATGAATTCTGCAGAGTCGCAGGTCCTCCGCGATCCTTCTGGACGTGACTTAATTTATTTATGGTACTTGCTCTCTCGTTTTTTTGGTTATTATGGCATTGAATTTTCTGATGATGCGCGTCTTTCAGTTTGTATCCTAACATTTCATATCGGATGCACTTTGACTTTGTAGCGGTTAATAGAACGACGTGTTGTTGAACTGACCTTTCTCTGCAGTTCCATGAGCACGGCGGATGCATAGGGCATGTTAAGCTTGTCGGCCATTTTCGGCTGGCGGTTCGGTCCTATGACCTCGTCGATCTCTTTCTGCAATCTCGCCTGGACCTCTGGGTGGGCTACGAGCAGAACAATCGCCCATCGCATTGTAGTCGCCGTTGTTTCCATCCCGGCGATCCAGAAGTCCGTCAGGACGTTCGCTAGTTGCAGTTCGCTGAAGAAACAGCTCTTTGATGCTTAATGGGGAGTCAGATTCATCTGTGACAAAGGGTAAGAAACGCTTACGAATATGCATCCTTGTTACCATTCTGCTCTCTTCTATGGATCTCCTGCAGATAGGCGCCCGTGAAGGTAGTCGGCTCGGCGTCGTAGTCGAGCTCCTTCTTGTGTTCGCTGATCTCCTCACCGACGAAGTTGATGATCTTCATGGAGTCCGCGCGCATTTCACCGTAGCCGTTCCAGCCAATGACGGGCAGGTGGCGCACCCAGGGATTGGCTTGTATCAGCAGCACGCTGATACGATTGCGCAAGCGGAAAAAAACTTTTTCGAGGCCTTCTTTCAAGTAGACGAACTTGGCGCAGTCGTTTACCTGGAATGCATTTTCTAACCTAGTCTTGACAAAAAAGAAAATCAGTTCTGGAATGCATCCTTTAATCTAGCCATAATAATCGAACACTAAGTTAAAGGTAAAATGGTTACATTCGTTCTGAATTACGCATTTGACTCCTCATTGCATTAGTTTTCGTTTTTCCAATCAGACAACATTTCACGAAAGAAATTCTCAACGAATAGGTTAAAAGCCTTACCGGAAAGTGATAGCCGAAGAGTAGCTCGTTGATGACATTGCCGACGCAGAGCTCTAGGGGCCAGTTCATATCGCCGCTGTCGAGTTCAGCCAGTTCGTCCACTTGACCGTACATCGTCGCCACCGAGCTCATTACCTTCAATGACCAAGGTGATATTGCGCAAAAGTCAATTATCGCCAGCTTATTCTATAACCCATATCATTGCTTGTCAGCATTTGCTAATAAATGGTACCACAGTGGAATTGAATCGCTTTAAGCCTGACCTTTATTAGAGTAGACTTCGGATATAAGGGACCTGGATATAAGAAAAACTTTTGAATTCCCTTGCTCAGTGCCAACATACTGCAGAATACGGATATAAAAAATTTTCCGATTTCCTCTTTCTTTCCTTATATCCGGGTTTTACTGTATGTAGAAGGTAATATGCACTTGGTGCCTTTTTGCTGTCCCGCTACTATTCGCGCGCAATTCATATCTGTATACTCATGATGCATCATCGAATACTTAGGTTACCCATCGTTGCAGGACCGATCTAAATTTGGCGCCAAATTACTGTATTCCGCCCAATTACTGTATTACTGTACCTGTAAAGTACTGTATTCAAAATTACTGTATTAAATTACTGTAAGATGATAAGAAGGTAAACCCTTTAATCACCTTCTCCTCCATCAGATTTCTGCCCATTCCAAAGTTGCGCAACGTGTGCAGGGAGTAGCGACGCTGGTCGCGCCACAATTCATTCTCAGAAAAGATGATGCCGCCGTTTGTGAAGCTTGTAAAGATGGTGTCGACGGGGTTGCCTGGTCGTCCGGCGAATACATCTCCTGAAACAATGAGAAATTGTCAAATGGCAACTTTATGTGTTGCAAGGGTTTACTGACGATAAGAGTCGGAAAATTTATTACAAAAGACGATTTTCGTTGGCTGAATTTGCCCTCACAAGAAGGTGAACTTCAGACTTAGCTTTTGGCTTTTTTAAAGCTTTAGCCAAGCTATTAATTTAATATCATGCGCTTCTTCTAAAGGCGTGCTCTTTTACCGTACCTTTCTTGACGAGCGCCTCCTTGATTTCTGGAAGTTTGGTGATGATGACAGTGGGTTTGGGCAGAAAGATGGTGAAGACTGGCCCGTAGGTGACCGATATTCGCTCGAAGTATTTGTGCGTGTTGCACTTGTCGATTTGCAGCAGGTTGCCAATGAACGGTAGCGGGGTCGGACCGGGCGGATAGCGCGCGACGTACTTATAGTAGCGGTAAACGTAGTAGACGAGACAGGCCAGTGCGACAAGCAGATAGGACAGCGCCATTCTGCAAAGAATGAGTTATTTTTCACTTGCTGACGATTTTTTTCGCCGAAGGGTATAGTACTAGCGCTGCCTCAATATAAGATGGCGGCATTAAAAGATGATGCCAGCGTCACATCTTTTGGCATGTGGCTGAGTGAGTGATTGTAACTTTAGATGAAATACTGTGAACGACGAGTTATTAGCTCCTATTCCTAATCCTATTCCTATTCCTATTCGGCTAAAAACCAAGCAAGAAGTAACGATCGCATCATCGGCAAGGAACGAAGGATGTATTGAACATCATTAAACATCATTGAACATCATTGGCATTGAACATCATTAGGTTTAGTTTCACTCTTAATTTTTTTATTGGTTGAAGTCAAATTCAACGATTGGCAGTAGGTTTCTTGCAACTGCCAAACTTCTGCTGTGCCCCCTTGTACTGGCTCTTTATATCGCCTCCCGAACGATACCGGATTGGCTGATTTGTGATGTTTGTGCGCGACCTGTTGACTCCCTTTCGTATAGGCATTCGATCGAAGAATGCTCAAAGATCACTGTTCACACATCGGAGAAAGACTAATTTGTTTCTCCTCAACGGAGTGCAAATCGCTTGTCATCAGACTTCGCGATTCTATTATAATGTGTGGTCGAGTAACTCATGAAATCTATGAACATTTGTATCTCGATAGCATTCTAGACAGAGGCGGGCATGGTTGGTTGATCTTGGAAGAGGAACTAGCTCAGGGAGCCGACTTATAAATTTCACCCGCCCGCCCTGAAACATGACAAACAGGGGGTGGTAAAACATCTAGTGTGAATTTTTTTAGCTTTACACAGGACAAAATGAGGGTTTGGCCGTTGGGGGTTGTGCTACCCGCTAGAGGAGTGGCGCCCCTCCATGTTCCGAAAAGTGGCCACCTCGAGCGCGAACCTGTCGTACATCATCACGTTTGAGGATTCAAATTAATATTTTTTGCACACAGCTGTCAAATCATGAATGTAATATCTATCAGACTGTCATCAACTTAATTGCTAACAAACTTCAAAAACCCTATTTCAAATGCAAAAAGCCGCATCAGAATCAAATGTGCACGAGCCAAGGCATTAGCAAATGAAGTAGTTCCTTAATCATGCGACACCTGAATCATGCGACACCCTGTACAATAAACTGTGTGCGTTACAAATACATAATACTCATATAATAAAAAAGTAACAAACGTTGGAAAATTTTTCGATGATTGGTCTCCCTGTATTTCAAACAAGAAATTTTTTAAACAACGAACTATTATAATGAAGTGCTCTCAAAATGAAAAAGCGTGAAAACATTTGCATGTAGTTCATTCGTAAAAATTCTTAATCGCGATGAGATACCGACAAAACAGAACGATGACTGCATAAACGCAAAATTGGGCGGCCGATCGGTAGACATGAACGGTTGGTCGATACATTGTAAACAACGATTGAAGCAAACGCGTGGAAAGATACTGAAACGAGATCCGCAATCCAGAGTTCAATCCAGAGCTTGTCACGCCCGTACAGAGGAAATCATGGACAACAGAGTACAGTAACTACAATCTAAAAATAATAATGACAGGATAATCATTAGCATGATATCCGCGTATTACAAACTCGTCGAATAACTGTAAGGTTGCTTATTAGTTATGCTGACGCAGTGTAATTTTGCACTCATAGGGTAGCGGGCACTGAGTCAACCCGTACACTGGCGTCAGGTCGGGCCGACAACTACCCTTGGGCACAGAGAATGTATAGCGTTGCATAAGGGCGACCAAGATGAGGAACAGCTCCGTCCGAGCCAGCGACTCGCCTGAAAGTTTACAGAAATGTTACTTCACGAAATAAGAAAAAACTTGTAATTTCTCTCCAAAAGAGGTTTACCGGCTAAACAAAAGAGAGCCACTTCCCTGGAAGGAGGAGGGGACAAGATCTGGGGGGTGGGAAGGGAGATTCATGCCTGCCTCGAGACGCTGGAGGCCATAGTCGAAACAGATGGGCAGCTTTCATCTGTTGAATTGACTTACCCCGTCTATCTGGTCCGAGCATACTTTACATTTATGTTTGCAAGCGATTTTCGCGCTAAAAATAAATGCAGGCCATATGATTTATCCATATGTATTAAAATATATGATTTATGTTTTGGATTTTGACTATATTATGGTTTTTCCATTTTTCCTTAGTGATGTTTAGGATTTATTTTATTTAGGATAGTTTTTAGGATTCTCACCTGCGCACTGCCGTTTTCCAATTCCGAACGGCACCAAATGGTCGACGAGGGTCGCGTTGAACGTCTTGCCATCCGCGTTGAGAAACCGATCTGGATTGAAAAGCTCCGGATAGGGAAATGTCTCCGGATCGTCGAGTACTGAAGAAATCTGTGCAAGAATATAGGTATCGGCCGGGATGGGCAGATTGTTCAGGTCAGTGTCGGCCAGTGTCTTGTGAAACATGTTGAACGGCGCAATATTGGCCTGAAGTGGAAAGCGATTTACCAATTAATTCACCCTATTTCTGGTCTTATTACCCCGCCCTCAAATGTACCAGGTGGTACAAAAATCTGCATAATCAAGGTAAAAATTTACAGAATCAGGAAATGACTGGCGAGAATTCAAATTTTAGTAAGCACTCGCCACACTTCGCATCGGCGTCGGCTAGAATTTAATCCGGCCAAAAGTGCGCCGTGGTTTCAGAGTACAGTGTAAAGCTCAAGCATAATATCTAAGCCGCTAATACCCTGTTCAGAAGAGTGGTAAATAGAACGACGTGTTTTTGAACTGACCTTTCTCTGTAGTTCCATGATCACTGCGGATGTATAGGGCATGTTAGCCTTGTCAGCCATTTTCGGCTGGCGGTTCGGTCCTATGACCGCGTCGATCTCTTTCTGCAATTTCGCCTGGACCTCAGGGTGGGTTACGAGCAGAACGATCGCCCATCGCATTGTGGTCGCCGTTGTTTCCATGCCGGCCAGCCAGAAGTCCGTTAGAACGTTCGTCAGTTGTAGTTCACTGAAGAAATAGCTCATTGATATTGATAAATAGTGGTATTGCCTTAGTGAGCATCCGCCTCATCTGTTACGAACTCAACTTAACGCGAAGAGAAACAGTCGCTTACGAATAGGAATCTTTGTTCCCGTTTTGCTCTCTTCTTCGGATCTCCTGCAGATAGGCGCCGGTGAATGTGGTGGGCTCGGCGTCGTAGTTGAGCTCCTTCTTGTGTTCGTTGATTTCCTCACTGACGAAGTTGATGAGCTTCATGGAGTCCTCGCGCATTTGCCAGTAGCCGTACCAACCAATGACGGGCAGATGACGGATCCACGGATTGGCTTGAACCAGTAGCACGCTGATCCGAGTGCGATATCGTATAAAAACTTTTTCGATGCCTTCTTTGATGAAGACGAACTTGCCACAGTCGTTCACCTGGAACGTATTATATCCGGCTTTGGCAAAGAAGCTTCGGCGACGTTGAATACGAGAATGATAACAGTCGTGCCAATTTTTCACTTGCATCGTCACTGAATCATTGAATTACCGTATTTTCTCTAATAGGACGGCACTCTCTAATAGTACGGCAGTCCCTAATAGTACGGCCCCCTAATCTCTAACGCCTCACCGTACAAGAGAAATTGCGTGTTATTTATGCGTATTTATGTTAAAGAAATCTTTTGCAGATTTCGCTTTACAATTTTTTTGGAAATTTTATTGAAAAAGTTCAAAAGGTTCGAATTTTTTCGCGATTGTTCCAAATTTTCAGGGGGGTTGAAAAATATGGCATGCCGTACTAATAGAGAAAATACGGTAGCTAACTATTTGTCGCGTGTTATGAAACCGTAAAGCGTAAAGGGATCAAAGCGGAACCTAATTTTTTGACCTAAAATTAATGGCTGAAAGCCGTACCGGGAAGTGATAGCCGAAGAGCAGCTCGTTGATGATATTGCCGACGCAGAGCTGCAGTGGCCAGTTCATATCGCCGCTGTCGAGTTGCGCCAGTTGATCCACCTGACCGTACAGCGTTGCCACCGAGCTCATCACCTTTAATTAACAAGAAGTAATGCGCGAAATCCACCTCCGCCTGCATTACTCAAACCATACCGCCAAAATTACTCGCCAGTGTACGCCAACCGTCTGCGCCACATTGGCATTTCAGGGCAGAGCGACTTTGAGCTGTTTAAGCTTCAGTTGCTTTGAATCGATCTCAAACCATTTCAAGTGTAGTGTGCAATTTTGGTAATGATCTCAACGGGACGACGCCATTCTCAATGTGCGCTCTGAATATTCGAACTACGTACAGAGTACATTGTTGCATAAACTCGTGCCGTACAACAATTCGCGGTTCTTACCGTATGCTAGCGTATGGTAGCATATGTTATCGTATTCTACCGTATTTTACCGTAAGTTTCCGCACGCTACAGCATGTTACAACACATACGGTTTTGTTTCACCGTTGTTCACTACACTTGAAATGGTTTTCGATCGACCCTGGAAGATGTTCTCAAATAAGATGCTAAATTTTCTAATCACCTTCTCCTCCATTAGATTTCTGCCCATGCCAAAGTTGCGCAATGTGTGTACGGCGTAGCGACGCTGTTCCCGCCACAATTCGTTCTCAGCAAAGACGATGCCGCCGTTTGTAATGCTTGAAAAGAGGGTGTCGACGGGGTTGCTTGGTCGCCCGGCGAATACGTCGCCTGAATCATCGAGAAGTTGGCCAACAAATATTTGGCGTATTTTTAGAAGTAGACGCAAGAAATATTGCTTAGACTTCGCTTTAGCATATTCAGAAGCTTTAGCTAAACCTTCATACTGTACCTTTCTTGACAAGCGCCTCCTTGATTTCTGGAAGTTTGGTTATGATAACCGTTGGTTTGGGCAGGAAGATGGTAAAAACGGGCCCGTAGGTGACCGACATTCGCTCGAAGTATTTGTGCGTGTTGCACTTGTCGATTTGCAGCAGATTGCCAATGAACGGCAATGGGGTCGGACCGGGCGGAAAGCTCGCGACGTACTTGTAGAAGCGATAGATGTAGTAGACAAGACAGGCAAGAGCGACGAGTAGGTAAGACAGTGCCATTCTGAATAGAATATTTGAGGAGCCTTATGTATGTGAGGAATATAGTAGGGGTCATTCATAAATTTCGTCACGCTTTGAGAGGGAGGGGTGTCTGAGAAGGCCTGTGACGGACGCGTGACGTTATGACGTCATAGCTATGCTTAGGCATAGGTAGCATACCTGTAACAGGGGATCTGGGGGGATCCCCCCTCCAGCCAGGGCTTTGACCCCCTGGGGGAAGCGTGACGGGAACGCGTGGGTATCGGAAAAAACCAAAAACAGCGTGACGTAATTTATGAACGGCCCCATATGAGGAATATAATTCCTTCGCTTAGGTGCAGAATTAGGGGTGGGATTGGGCGAAGTGAATCGTATCACAGCATGAATGGCCATCATCCGGTTTTTCACGATGAGTATTTTTGAAGACCGTAAATTACTGAATAGAGCCGCTGGGCCGTAATATTTCAAACTGCCTTGAGAGGGGGGGGGTTCATATGAAGGGCGCTCTATTCAGTCATATACGGTAATTGAAAGGCAAACCACCGATTCGCAGCATGTTGCGCATAGCTATCTAGTTTCTGCTGTGTCCTCTCTTGCTCGCTTTTTATATAGACTATCGACCGAGCCTAGATTCTCTCGTTCACGCACCGTCCGATAAGCTATCGCGTTCGCTGATCTGATCAAATATTGCTCGATGGTCGAAAAGACTGCTGCGGCTTCTCAATGGGCTGATATCATATCGTGTACTTAGTTTAAAGTCGTACTTAACGCAATATTAAAGCATATCGATAAAGTACGACTGTAAATTAAGGACACGATATTAAACCGGCCCATTACCTTAAATTTGGGTTCATACTCCGTGATGCGGTGCGGTTGGATGTTTTGTGTGGCGGACGGAAAAATCAATATCATATTGTTTCAGTGGACGCACCGCATTGCACCGCAGAGTACAAAGCGGCTTAAGGCATTGATAAGCAATTGAAAGTTTTCGATCATAGACCATTGATCAAATCATCTGATGCAATAATGAGCTGATATACCAGCTGATCGGACGATGCGCACTGGGACCATACACAAATTACGTAACACTTCGGGAGGGAGGGGGATCATAG
>JAQGAX010001229.1:0-11871 GCA_034698105.1 Plectus exinocaudatus | reverse complement strand
ATGAAGTTTATTCTACGGCTATCTGTCATGACTATCACCAACTCGCTAAATGTCTTGACATTCAGGTGATGCCGATCGAGAACCGAATGGACCAGCCGCAGTATTTCATCGCGCACAACGGCGTGCTCAATACGGCCTGTCTGCTCGTCGCTGCCATTTACGCAGTCGTCGGCTTCTACGGCTATCTGTCGTTCGGTAATGGCGTTAAGGACACAATCACTTTGAATCTGCCTCCAACTCCGTAAGTGCATCATTTTCTGTCAAATAGGGACCGATCACTATCAATTTTTAAAGGGCTTCGCAGGATTCATTGTACGAAATTAAATGCCGAAATTTTGCATCCACAGGTAAAAGAACTAATTGTGCACTACTTTCTATTCTTTATGAATGCTGCGCGATTGTATGCAATTCCGAAATTTTAATATGGCGGAAATTAACTCTGCGAGGTCTTTTAGAGGTCTCTTACGTCTAAGATCAGATACAGTAGCTAAAGAATATCGATTGATTTGATCGTCTACCGAGAAATAATCAGCAATAGTTGAGACCAAAAATGACACTCTAACAGCTTTGAATACCTTCAAGTCAATGCGCCCACAATTAAAGAATCATGTTTATCCTTTTCAGCTTTTATGAAACAGTTAAGTTGATGTTCGTCGTGTGCGTGATGGTCTCATATCCATTGCAATTCTACGTGCCATTGGAGCGAATCGAGAAGTTTGTCACAAGAAAAGTCCACCCTACAAAGCAACTCTACTATATTTATGGTGCCAGAGCCGGGCTCGTGCTCTTCACTTGTAAGCGCGTTAAGAAATTACTGTTTAGTGCGGTAATTAAGAGATTGTACTGCGAAACATGTTGGATAATGAAAGACCACGATTAGTCTTAATCTAGTCTTAAATCTAAATGAATGTTATTTGTCATTTGCCCAATGTTCAGCATGTTGAAGAAGTGATCATTCCACGTTTGTCTCGGGCAGTTATTGAATTTAACTATTACCGTATAATGTTTTATTACCGTATAATTATAATGTAAATTGGTTATAAATTTGCATGAAAATATGGTTGTGTACATATTTTTATGTTTACCCTTTTTCAGGCGCGATCGCCGAGCTGATTCCTCACTTGGCGCTGTTCATTTCGCTGATTGGCTCGGTCGCGTCAACGGGACTGGCGCTCGGCTTTCCTCCAATCATCGACCTTCTCGTCAACTATTCCAAACGACAATTGACGGTGTGGATTTGGACGAAGAATATCTTTCTTCTCCTGTTCGCCGTGTTCGGGTTCCTCACTGGTACATATGCCTCTATGGCTGACATTATTAAAGCTTTCGGTTAACCCAATTAGCAGGTCTGTGGATAATTTTTTTCGTCATTCCCTGTGTTTCGTTCGAATAATTTGAATATGATGCCAGAGAAGTTACGATTGAATGATCATCCAGTGCCTTTCCAGGGCTTTGATATGAATTTGAGCTTTGCCTGACTATTTGCGTGCGATTCTTGTGAAGGTCTCTAGTTCAACTCTTCGGTTGATTTGGTAATTTTGAACTATCATTGCAATTGTCGGGTTTTACAGTGAATTTTTTACATTGTCAATTGTTCTCGGTTTCTTGCTTCTAGCGTTCATATTTCACAACGCTATATTTCTCTGAGATTTTGAATTGTTATAGTTTTCGAATAGTTTTTGCAATACATAAATCCTTTACTGTTAGTGTCGGCACTTTTATGCATTCATTTATTGTCAGTCAAAATTGTTCAGTCGTCGCATTCCATCCGACTGAGCGATATTTTGATGTGTCTTATGCAAAGCAACTGTAGTTGAGCACACTGCTGAAGTGCACCGCTTTTGCACGACAATGCTGACGTACTCATTTTCATAGAAGCGAAAGGTTCATGATTCAATGGGACACTGTCGCTGGGCAGTCGATCGGTAGACCGCGAAGTATCCCCGTACATTGCCACGTTACTCACCGTATACCTCTGACCGACGGAAGGCGGAATGTAAACTTAACATACAAATTACACCAAATTTGAAAAAAATTATCAACAGAAGTCATCGCAGTCGGACGGACCGGAAATTAGTTTATAGGGTCAATAACGACACGATACGATAAGTTTTATAAATAAATCAACTGAAAACATATTCGCTCTGTCACATCGAAATAGTACGTAACCCTATATGCAATGGGAAGAAATTTTTTGGTTCAGACTGTTTGTTTGATTGCATGCATAACGGTAGCTAATTCTACAAGTAATAATACTGTCGAAAAGGGAAACGTGGTTCGCCAATGTCGATGTGGCTCAGAAACGGAAGATTGTTTTGTTGATCTTGGCGTATCGCTCGCTATCTGCAACGACAAATGTGCTGATGTTCTGCAGCGTATTGGCGATCCGGCAAAATTGACACAGTGCTTTGTTGACCAACAGGTTTTCGGAGAATCAGTTAAGACTTGCGTCCTGAAGAAAGGCGGCGTAACGTACGTTCTTTGTATTTTTACAACTTGCATTCATAATACCCACGCTGTTATCAGTTGTTATGAAGGGAATGCAGAACCTCCGCTGATTCAACGACTTGACTTGGCACAACAGATTGAAGCCGGGCTGAACAAAGCGACCAAACTAGGAACAGTTTTCAGCCAACATCCGCTGCTAACAAATTTAACAGATGTAATCAAAACATTGGGAGAGCACGCGGCATGCTTGAATAACTGCTCGGACAATGAGCAGCAAGATGGATCCTGCTTTTCCAATAGTGGGTTAGTGGAATGATGACTTGTTTCCTCGTGCATCTTCCTAATTGCCTTCAAATTACACTTGCAGGTGTCAGCTCAAGAAGACTTTGGCCGATAAACTCATGGCAATCATATTCCAGTGTGCAATTGTCAGTGATCACGGACAGATAGTAGAAGCTTGCAATTGCTTCGCAGATGCTGGAGTGTTGTAAGTAACTTATATTGTCCTACTTACATTGCGAACGCCAACTGCTATTCGTTGCAGGTCGATGGCGCCACTTTGCGAAATTATTGGTTTATATCTTAATAAAACTGATCTCGGCAGCGGATTGGACAAAACCAGCTACAAGCCGTAAATTTGCTCGCAACTTCCCTTGTTATGCGAAATGGAAATGTACGAGGCGTTGTATTCATGAATAATTAGCACACACGCCCCTCTCCTGCTCACAGCCTTCAGCCTGCAGTCGACACTTCCTCTCCAACACCTGAAGACAGCTGTTGTTCCCCCGCAGTCTCTCACCCTTGTAGAATAACATTCCTCTCTGCCAATATAGGAAATTCTCATGATGCGTGCCAATGAATAAATAAAAGCGAAACTGTGCTGTTTGTAAATGACCGCAGAGTACAAAGTTGCGTCAGCGGTCGACGTTTTTTATAGCGCATAGTGCAATGTAGTCGCACCGAAGGATAATGTTTTCTTGATTGCGGGCAAAGACAAGGCCGAGTCAGGCAGAGGAAGGAACCACAGATGACGGCCGGGCTGAATCGGGCCAGCAAATGTGTCGTCGTCGAGTGAACGTCCGACCGTGGGTGACCGTTTGCGCCGCGTCTGATGTGAGACAGGTCGCGCATTCGTCGATGACCTTTGCCCTACTGAGAGCACTTCTTATGCACGCTTGAACCAATTCCTGCCGCTGGTCGCCGACGCGCACAGCTCGGCGACCTCTTCTGTTTGGCGCCTGCTGTTGTATCTGTCATCGGCGTATATTTGTGCCCAAACTGGCAGCGCCAGCGCCTGGACACATCCTCGCAATCTTCATTCTTTGGCTGCGGGACAGCGATTGTCTGTGGGTTCCGGTATCTTTAATCGCTGTGACGGAATAGACGACGTGTACTTACTACGAGTCGAAGTTCTGTGGTTGACGCGCACTTGGAAACCGGAAAATTCGACACCGGGAAATCGGAATATATTGTGCGGCCGGCGACACTGGTTTTCTTTTTGTCGCATCATTCAAGTAGACACCACCTGGTCGCTCGTCAAAATTCGTCCTCATTTCCAACCGCATTCTGTCGAAGGAGCGATAGAAGACCAACGAATCGCAGCTTTAGTTGGACTGCGGTTAATTTTCTTCAACTGAAAGACTCCCAAGCGCTTCCTAAGATGACATGGCAACAATATTTGTCGGCTGAAGAGATTCAAGGCGTGGAAGAGATTCGAAAAGCATTGCCAAATTCGATTCCCACCGATCTGGACACCGACTTCAATTTGGCTCGCTGGTGGCGCGCTTACAACGGCGATGTGAAGAAGATCGCCGCTGCGATTCCGGAGTACGATGCTTCTCGTCGGGCGGCCGGCTTCGTCGGTGATAACTACATCGAGCGCTACTTTGAGCTGCCCATCATCAAGCCCTACCTACCCTACATCGCGTCTTCGCGGCTGTATGATAAGGCGTGGAGTGACAGTCGCAACGCGTTCCTGTTCGTCGAAAAAGTTTGGTCTCAACCGAAAGAGGTGCGAATGTTTTTGTAATCTTGCAAGTTTGCAACTCGAACATCGCTACAGTTTAGCCGATGCTCAAATTTCACGTTCATTCGTTATTTTGTTCTTTTCAGTTCATCAAAGTACTCAAGACGAGCGACTATTTGCTGCACTGTTTCGGTTACTCGGAGTACCTGATGCAACTGATTCTTCGCAAAGAGAAGCAGCTGAAGCGACCCGTAAAAGTGATCACTCTATTCGACCTGGGCGAAATGAGCGTCAGTGACTACATCAACCCGCTGAGCCCCCATTTCAGGCTGTGGAAATTGCGAAGCGATATCTGGCAAGACTGGTACCCTGACATGATTCAGAAAATTGTCCTCGTCAACCCGCCTCGTTTGTTGGGCACACTTTGGGGAGTCGTCAAACTATTTCTCAACGAGTACAACCGATCCCTGCTGATGATCGCCGGGTCCCACCGTGACATCGAGAAATACCTCGATTCGCATCTGATTCCTGTGGCATATGGTGGGAAATTCAAAGATACCGATCCGTTGACGGACGAGTCATGTTGCAATCGGCGAAAGAAAATCACCCCCGCCGACTATTATCAGAACAACGAGCACTACATGGAGAGATTGGGCTCACGGCCAGCTACGATACATCACGACTTCCCGCCCGGGACCAAGCTGGCCGTCGGCATCAACGTCGCTGAAGGTCAATCGCTGCTGTGGGACTTTTACGCTAATTCTGAAATCGAATTCTCGATTCGATTAGTGCGAAAGAACGAACCCGATCAACTCATCTTCCCCAAGCTGAAGATGGTCACTTCGAAACTGCGCGAGGAAGGCACGATAGAAAAGCCGTTGCCCGGCGAGTACGTCTTCGAGTTTGTCAACACCAGCAATTACTTTAATGCCAAGATTGACTATTCCTTTGTTACTGTGTAAAATGCAATGAACAATGCACCGACCAGCTTGTGATAAACCGACTCGTGTGATCTGTTGCATTTCACTGTTGCATCTGTTTACCGTATCAAAATGGAATGAATTGGGACGGATTTCCTCTAGAAGCTAAAGTCAGCGCTTTTTGATGTTAATTCTGAGTTAGAGTTATTGTCTATAAGATCTTTGCTTGAGGAGACATTATTTTGGGTGAAGCACGGGAAGGGGAATGCACGTCTCGCCGAGGTAATCCAAGATTTCTTGCCTTTCATAAAAATTCACTCCGCCTGCAAGCGTCACGTCTGGTCAAAAAGTACTTCATGAGACTGCGTTATCCGACAGCGATCGTCGCGAGGGCACTGATTGCTTTTTGTTGCTCCCAGCAAACTTCATAATTATAATCGAGCAGGCTGATATTGAAAATTCTCGTGCTTCTCCGCTCCTCCTCCACATTGCGTGCGACCCTAGATGCAATTGGGGATCAGACTCGCACATGCTCAAGCTGCCTACAGACTGCTCCAGGCCTAAAGCGCCTCTTTGCCGGCGGCTGTATGAGTCAGTGTGGAATTGAGTCGGTAACTGAAGGAAGTCTCGGTTGGGCGTCTTTTAATTCGCGAGGCTTTTTCACCCACGGTGCACGGTGGGAAGAAATCGATGGTTGGGAAGTCGAAATGATAGGCTGGTCCGAAGCTGTTTGCCGACCAATGTGCTGGCAGAGTAGCGAAGCGGAATTCCATGGCAATTGCATCAACTAATTGCGCGGAAGAAGACGCGGCGGTGCGAGCGCGAGAAGACCGTGTGCCGCAAACATTTCCCCAAGGACGTGCTTGGGGCGAACAAGCCGCTCGACCGGCCGTCCGTCTCTCTGCCGTCCGGCTCGATAGTCTTCAAGACGACCTGACCGTCTGCGGGCGGAGAGAGAGCCAATTAAGTGACAGGTGACGTCACTTTCAAGCGCAAGGTGTTTATTCCTGCTAGTTGTGCAGCGCAGCCCTTGGCAATCGGGCTCGGCTCATCATCATCCACTTCTTCATGTGGGGGAGGCGGAATTAAGTAGCTCAGCTCATATGAGTGCAGTCTTGTATGACCGCCTGGTTTGACGTATACCCCGATGGGCGCAGACTGTATGGAAAAATTTGCTTCCTCTTTTATTTTTCAGTTTGCTTATCCACTCATTCGTCGCTGCTGATTCATATCAAAATAACCAATCGAAATAATTACTATTTGTGTTTGTGGTGTATGCACTGCACTTAGCGCGGGGCTTTTAATGCTCTGAAATGTTTATTTTGAGTCAGCCAATAATAGGTACTAATGTAGGAACTAAACGACGTCGAAGACATTTTGTGAGATGCGGCGCGAAGGTCTCGACCTCTGTCGTTACCCATATGAAGGAAATACCGCGCGGGTGATACTCTCCCTGGTTAGTGCATTTGCTACTCTGCACTGCTACTGCAAGCTGCTCTTAACAGTGCTCTTGAAGCCAAGAAAAGACAGCAGCTGAAACCCTAATGCCAATAAGCTGTCTGCTAATACATTTGGCTTTGGGCACTAAGTGCAATTATCAATTGTTAATTAGAAACAATTGCAGCTGGTAACCATAATTGACTATGTCGTTAATTCTGTATTCCTGACTTTTCCCACAATTGACGACCAATGAGCGATGGAGACGGGCGGTTTGCAAGACCACTTCGAATATGAAGAAATCGTCGTACGGCATCCTGCCCACGGAGTAAATCTGGCAATAGCCATTTGCTATGCGGCGATTTTGGTCATTGGCATTGTCGGAAATGTCTGGGTGGCTTGGATGGTCGGACTGGTACTGTTTATTGGCAAAGGTACAGTTGGACGGAATTGTTTTCAAATTTTAGTTCCATAAGTTCATTTGGAAAGCTTCAGCGTCTTTGCACAAATCGTCAGTGTATCGCCAATAAATATACACCGGCACAGGGTCTCGTGCAGTTGGAGGTCAAAGTTCGCCAAAGCATAAAGCGAAAAATAGGGTCATTTTGAAAACTATCGATATGCTCTTTGCAATGGATACTAATTTTTCTATTTCTGACTGCGCGTCTGCTACACCCTGGGTCCATACACTGGCAAACTGATAGGTCGTACCTACTTCTGCGTTCGCAGTTAGTCAGAGTTAATTTTCAGGAGCGAAAGTACCGAAAAGCATCCAGTTTTATATTCTGGTGCTGTGCCTGTCCGACATTCTGATCTTGCTGGCCATGTCCCTTCTGCTCGCTGATATGATCATCGGCGAGTGGATATTCGGTCAATTTGCCTGCATAGTCTATCTGAGCTTCGACGCGCTCAATAAATTCGCCGCTCCCTTGATTCTTGCCTTTCTCGGTGGCACTTGCTATGCGTCAATTTGCCGTCCATCGCTGGAACGACAGGTCAGTGAGTGTTGCTTGTATAAGATTATATTTTTGGCTAAACGTTACTGACGCCGGTGATGATGGCTAAAAGCGGTGAAGCAACGCCATTTCATCTGTCCTTCACCGCTAATTTTGTGCGTTGCGATTGTTACTTCATTTATTCTATCTATTGCTTCACTAAAGCAGATGTAAACCGTTGCCCGACGAAAAGTCATTACCTACCGATTTAACCGGCAGCGTTCAATTTCCATGATATTGCTCTGGGCCAGTCGGAGCAATTTTGTGCTCCAGGCATTCTGATGTCCAGAATGATTACTCTGCATTATTCTTTGTAGGTATCCAGCCTGACTCGCGGAATGGTAGCTGTGCTAACGGCGTTCATGATCGTGTTCGCGCTGCTGACGCCCGTGTTCCGGTACTCGGACGTCTACAATATACCAATCCGTCAAGACAACAGCAGCCGTCAGGTGACCGTGCTGAGGAAGTGCGGCTATAATCCACCTCCCGCGACCGCCATGGCGTTCAATCTGTACACGTGCTTTCTCGGCTATGTGGTCCCAATGGCATGCTTCGTCTATTTCTACTTGTCTGTGTTAATTTTCCTGAAGCGTCATGCTCAACACGCGTCAACCACTGGGAAAACAGGTGAGTGTCGTCGAAATATTGGATGCAATCCATTTCGAATATGCGTCTTAGTGCTCATTATACTGTAATTATTATTTGTGCTCCGAGTTGCCGTTAACAAAACACTGTATATATCAGAGAAGAGTTCCACATATCGAGCGCCACTCATGAAGGACTTTCGCGTTTCAAACCGATTCGAAGTATTCTCGTGGATGAATTGAATTGCGATTTCAGGTCAGGCGACAGTGTGGCGAGTGGGCAAGGTGGTGTTCGCCCTGATCGTCGTTTACATCGGTTGCTGGACGCCGTACTGGGTGGCGATCTGGGTGGCGTACATTAGCGAGCAACTGTCCTACCGGCTCGTGCTAGTCATCTACTTCGTCCACATGCTGCCCTACATCAGCTGCTCGGCGTACCCCATCATCTACACGGCGATGAACCGCGGCATCAAGGACGCACACGCCAAGATAATGATCACCCAGCGACGGCGACTGCGAAGTCTGACGGAAGAGGCCGTGCTCAAGCTCGAGGCCGTTCGCTACTCGCTCAGCAGTCGTGCCAGAGCTTCGCAAGACAGCACCGTCGTGTCTAATTTATATCTGCACACCTCCGCGTCTGGTGGTTTCGGCGACAAGACGCAGTACATGCCCTGTCCTAGTAGAGACAATCGCGACGAAGTGTCCATCAGCGCGGTTGACGACGCACGCGAACTGACCGGCTGGGAGACTATTCTGTGAGAGTTTGTGATCAAGTGCCAACAAATGTACTGGTGTATAGCTGGGGCTTATGACGTCACCTTTTCCAAAAAAGTGCTTAAAAAATTTTCTCCAGAGAAATATTTGGGTACCTGGCGGTGTACTATATACCCCAAACCCCTCGTGGCAATGTCTGGTATTTAGCCTGCCGCACCAGAATTACTATATGCACCCTTGGTACAAGCACCGTTAAAAAGGGCACTTTAAGCGAATATGTTTGCATTTGCATCTTCTTTTTACGTTTGTCCACTGTTTAAACGTCGACATTAGTTTCTGCCAGAATTGAGTGGACCCCATGGACTTGACCGGCTGTACAAGATAAATCATACCGAAAACGCTACGACTGGTGGTACTGAAGTTGCTAGACGCCGATTTCAGTTGACCATGCATGTTTACGCCGAAACAAAGAGCACCGTTCGAAGTCGAAAATATAGCGCGAAATGCTACAAAGTGGCCGTTCATAAATGACGGCACGCTCTGGAAGGAGGAGTCAACCGGACTGTACAGGAGGCAAGCATTACTTTACAGTACACTGGAGGGGAGGGGGCCGTCCGAGTCGGCATCAGCGTGACCCACGTGTGAAGAGAGAGGGGGTGTCAAAAAATGCCAAAAACAGCGCGACATAATTAATTTATGATCGGCCCCAAATATGAAAACACAAGAACAATAACGATAATAACACGCAAGATGAAAGAATGCTCTCTGCACCGATTGCAAGCTATTCAAAAGACATCTTAAGGCAAGCTGAATACAAGAACCGTTACACAACATACAAGCGTTGCTGAAACAGTTGCTCACAATGGGCAAGATGGGGCTGCAACGACTGGTTGGCAGTGTTCACTGGAATATTCGAAGTACAGTTGGCGTGACCCTGATTTAAGGAATCAAGATACAAGGGTTGGTGCATGGAAAGTGGTGAAAGGAAAGAAAACACATCAGGCGTCTCTTCCTGGCTGCAAATCGAAGTCGAACTGATGGCTTACATCCGTCGGGATACGGTACCATCAATGAACCACCGGAACAAAAACATAACCAGCATCCCTGTTCGCTGATGTTTTCGCGTAGCTAAGGAAATGTTGCGAAATTCAACAAGTCAATACACGTATATTGTCAATGAAGATGAATCTCAATTTGCGCACAGCCAAAAGCAATCTACACTTTGTTGCTCGTAGCGAAATCCTCCGGTAGCCATTCGACGCTAAGAAGATCCCACTGCTGATGTTTTCCGCCTCTGGAGCACTTCTGCATACTCGGAGTCCTCACGTCGGTGGCGTCCTTCGCTCTTTCTATTGGTCGATCGAGACACAATCCGCTCTGACGATGAACTATTGTCTTCTTCTAAAAAATTACCAATGGACTTCATATTAACCATCAAGACTGAACATAGATCACAATGATAAAATTGCTGCCTCTTGCTAAGGAAGAAGTAAACGTTAGCAGCTTACGTAAGTGCCATAGTCCCAGAACTCGTTCTCGTATTCGCCGCACTCTTTCAGCTGCACAAGCCACTGTTGACTGCCAGTGACTTGGATAGCGCTCAAGCACTGATGCTCATCACCTTTTATTTGGCCTTCTTTGGTATAGATCCATAGCTGCAACCGATAAAGAAAATTATCGGATATTATGGGCCAATCGTAAATATGGGGCCGTTAATAGAAGGGAGGGGGATCGGTGAGGATCAATGACGCGTGCGTCACGCTCTGACATCATCATATCTATGCTTGACCATAGGAGGGGGTCGCCGAGGTCATCCAGAGCGCAGCGGGAGGCGCCAAAATGGTCAAAAACAGCGTGACGTAATTTATGAACTGCCTGTTTCTTAGCTGTTTACGAAAATATTCTATGTATTCGCATCTCGCAGTTCCACGTGCCTCGCAAGCATTTTAATCTCATCCTTGGCACCAGGCGCATGGCTACAAATAGAATCCAATAACTAGAGATGGGCCAAGGGCGATGTCGACCTCCAAGGGAATTGAAATGGAAAATTTACGCAAAGTGACACTTCTCTGAGAAATGCGGATAACATATTTTGCACAGTGTACCTGCCACATATCGAACCCTAGCGTACACTTGCTCATGGTCAGGGAATGGCGGCGCTTGCCGGGCTCGCCTGGTCTCGACACGATGCACTCGTGCGTTCGCGTGTGTCCGATCTGAAATGTACCTCAGTTCGGTCGAAGTTGTCGGCACATTTCTGCAACGATGCGCGTTTACCGCCGCCTCCCAGCACTTGCGCCCAGTGCAGACATGGAAATTCGCTCGAGGAGGAGCTCAGATGCTTAATCTACAAAATATTCCGGAATAAGCACAGTGCTGGCTGAAATCTTCGGCTAATCGTCGCGCCGAAACGCGAAGATTAGCCGGAGATTTCGACCTCAACTGTAATTAATGGACAGTGGGAGGCAGCAGTAAACGCTTACAATTTTCACTATAGTCTGCTTCTAAAATTTATGTACACACGAACGAAAAGCCGACAATATATAATCTGTACTTTACTTCTCGATTGAAATTTCTGACAGTGTTTTTGAAATTAGCTATAAAATCATCCAAAGAGCCGTGAAAGAATAATAAACGCAACGTACCCGGCCAAATATCGAGTCCGGCTTCGGCAAGAAATGCTCAGGCCAGACATTTTGCAAGTACCAGTTGAAATCCTTACACCGCAGCTGCTTCCTCAACTCGATGCGATCGCTCACATCGATAGTGTGCTTCAACTGTAGCGCCTCTGAAAATTCACAATTAGC
>JAQGAX010001228.1:0-11878 GCA_034698105.1 Plectus exinocaudatus | reverse complement strand
CGCCTGCGAAAAGTGAACGCCGATCGACCGGGAAACAGCGCTGAGATCTGCGTTTGTCGAACGCCGTGCACATCGTCAGCTGACGCCGACCAGGACCTGATCGCCTGCCGCCTTTGCTGCGATCATTTTCACCGTCAGTGACTTTGCTGCTTGTCTTCTCAGATTCTTAGACACGTCGCAGTCTTTGTTACTTTTTGTTTTGAGCGCAGTTAAATTATTAGAAATAGTTTATTGATCGAGTTGCTCATCCAAATTTTTGAGATTAGCGGCTGCCAGCTCTGATTAATTTCTTGTTTATCAAGGCTACGCATTTGATGTATGCACGAGTTGAAGCGAGCTGTATCTAATGGCGCTTGTTCAGCGACGTGCATTCGATGGGATCCGGTGCTGAATGAGCTGAACGGGATCTACCTGTGTGTTCGGTGTCTGCGCGGTCGGAGACCGCGAATAGAGGACGCCCGAGCGGTGCTCAACAAAGTCGAGTTGGATGGCGCGTCCATTCAGTCGTTGGAAGCCGTGCTCGTTCGTCATCTGCTCGACAGAACCGAATGTAAGCTTAGCTAATTTGCAGTCTATGGATTGCTGACCATTGACTGACCACTCGTCATCTCTTGCAGTATGGCACACGAACACTAGCCAACTGCTGGCGAGTTTGCCGCGCGATTCAAACGTTGCCAATCTGTCCGAGGAGCAAAAAAGTCAGTTGAATCGATCTATCGTCGCCGGCCTGTGCTTGGAAATTGCTACTGATCTGTCCAAAGAGATTTACAAATGGGATCTGCTCATCAACCCACCGTCGATTCGCCAGGTATTGTCGTTGTGCTTCCTTTTGTGTTGCTTTAGCTACACGTTGTTTTTCGTTGTGAAGATGCGTTTGCTGGACGATGTGCGCAGACGGCCGCTGGACGCGTCCTCGGCCGACGCCGCCGTTTTCGCCGGTGCCGATAAGAAGGCGAGCAAGTGCAAACGGTCGCATTCGCCGACGGCTAACGGTCGCAAGAAGAACAAGAGGAGTTACCACGAGGATGAACAGTCATGCTCTGCTCCCAACTGCCTTCGACCCTTCGGTACGTTCCTACTTTTGCTCAGTCCACGCGCGCAACTCTGCGCAGCAATTCCGAATTGGGTGACGATAGCCCATCTGCCTATGAATTGTACTGAGAAACATGTTTGAAAGTTCGTTCAGACAAACTAAATTTGATGACATTAAATGTTTATTTTGTGAAGGCACTAATTTGACGTTGCCTGCTTCAGGTGAAAAAGTGAGCTGGGTACAGTGCGAAGGCGGCTGCGACCAATGGTTCCACATTCTGTGCGTCGGTCTGACGGTGCAGTCGACAGAGCAGATAGAGACGTATTTGTGCTTCAAATGCCGCATGTGCCTGCCGGGCACGAAGGCGCAGCCGATCGAGCTCAGCTGAACATCGCGCTTCAATAGTGTCGACGACTCAAAGCGGGTACATTCCCAACCTAAAAGCCGAATGCCCATCACCCCTTGTTTGTTTGTTTTCTTCACTGGCTATGGCCGTCGTATTTCCGTATGAACGGTCCATAGAACTAGTTGGATAATCAGTGGTGTAAATAAATTGGCTTGTTTCGTTATTGCTGAATGAACGTCGTTACTGATGTCAAACATATGCGACTATACTGATGCGGTAAACATGCTGATGTTCAATTACCGCCTTCTTACTGAGCAGCTGTTCTCGTATATGTACAATAATCGTTAATTTGTTGCTGTTGTTGGAGAGGTTGACTATTCGATTGGCGATGGAACATTTTGGGCGAACAATTTGTCAATGATGATTACCTGCGTGACTTTAGTGAATGAACTAGCCTAATCTATTGCGTTTATTGAGCTCTCGGTGAAATGAGTAAAGTGCTTTATACTGTAACGGTTCAGGGAACCAAAGATAGCGAAGCAGGCACCGTACATGATCGCGACCGCTCGGCCAAAGAGGCAAGATGCAGACAGTGGACTGATTCGGCCATTTAATTGATTGATGCACCATATCAGTACTATGGAGAGCGAACTGCAAAGTTATAATTCTGGCACGCCACTCTCCGACTTCACGTCGTTGAGAGTATCTGCCTCTGTCATCGCACAGCGACATCTATCTTCAGGGCGTTCAGGATGCGGCCCGGTCTTCACTGCACCGATGACTACCATCCGACCTTCCACACCCAGTCGCTGCACTGCTGCTCTGACAAACTCAACGAGAACAGCCTCTGCGACTTGCTCCCCAGGGAGACCACATGACCTCTGCTAATGCCACGGTTGACGATCACGGGCTTCTGCTCGTCTGTGGCCATCACGCCCACGTCGACCTGGAAGGCGGACAGCTCGGTCTGCCGTAGAAGGCGCTGGGATCCTGCTATGTTCGTGAGATTACGTGGGAGTCGGCAAAGGCTGAGGATTACACTGCGGGCTTTTGGATCGGCAAGAGCGCCAAAAGCAGAATATCTCGTTCGCTCACTCATCAATAGTTCAGAAATACGAAGTGGACGTAGCTTAGCGAAATTTTGCACCACTTAATTCCTGGAAAAATAAAGAGTTTACCTTCACTCTTAGTACCGGTTTCCAAAAAATTCGCTGCTGGGTTTAAAAAGTTATATGACCGCAAATTTTGAGGCTATTTATAGTCGATTGGGGCTGAAATACAGTTAGAACGTGATATTTGCGATTGAATGGTCAACATTTGACAACATATCTGTTCCCTCAATTCTCACTAAACTGTTGACTTTTGTACGACGATCACGACAATCAAACGTTTAGAGTGAGGTTCGAGCTGCGTATGCATATAGGCCATTTCCAACCGGAAGCGATGTTACTCGCTGTCGAATCCGTGGACACAGTAAGATGGGTAATACGAGCAAGTGAAGGATCGATGAACGGAGGTCGGTGACAAGTTGGTGCACGGCGCCCACTCGGAACGTGACATTGTGTCCGGCAAATCGCCCGACGCCGTCGGCAATATTTGCGCGCGGTCACGCGTGCATTCACTCGCCTGCCAGCATCATCACGGAGTGGCTTGCGTGCACACAGCTCGGCCACCAATCCTTATTTATATATATTTTTCAGCCATAGCGACCAGTAAAGCCATTTGATTGCACCGATGAGAAGGCGGCAAAAATGCCGCTACGCGACTCGAGAGTCAGAATGTCTTCGCAAAGACAGACAAGTAGTACTGCGACACAGCACGGAGGCGAGACGATCATCACAGCAGAAAAATGGATGGGTGGGCGGATCATTCGTCGGTCGGGTCGCATTCGCCGCACGACCGCTTGCAGAATATCTTCATGAACTTGGACTCGCTCTTGCACTCGCCGATCTTCGCCCAATAGCCGCAGAACAGATTCTTGTCCAGACACCTGCTGCCGCTGGGTCGAATGGAACTCACTGGCTCTGCAAAAGACCTTCCTCGTTTTGCTCGCAGTTCATTCTCAACCGAACTCACCAGTGCTGCACATTTTACACGATTTTCTACAATAGTGGCCCATGTACTTGGTGCTGTGCTTGCAGTGTCCCAACTGCTCCCACATGTCGCAGTGGGCGTTGAGGTCTTCGCATTCTGAAATACTTTTTGCTGACAATGCCATTAATTAAAAATATTGCGACCAACTCTTGTCCGGGAAAGTTGTTGATGTTTCTGGAGTCACGGTCGATGTCGTAGGTTCGGTGGTCGTTGTGGTAGTAGTCGAGGCTGTTGTGGGTTTAGTCCACCGGTTTGTTGGCCCAGTTCTCTCTGTTGTAGAGGTGGTCGTTGAAGGAGTTGTTGTTGTGGTGGTGGTGGTGGTGGTTGTCGATGTTGATGAAGAAGAGGTGGTAATCTTGGCAAAGTCTCCGCACTGATAGAGCTTGTTGACCTTGCGCGCATCAATTTCGGACAATTTGTATCGCTGGCCGATCTCGACGCCATCCTCTCGAGGCACGATGGTCGGCTTGCCGTTTCTTGAGAAGGCGAGCGTGTGGTAGTGCATCACACTGCCGTAGTCGTAAGGCATGCCGAGCGGATCGATGATTTTGCGTGGGTACAGCTCAAAGTTGCGCAGCATGCCTGAAAGCAGCCGTATTGTAAAAGTCGGCTTCAGGTAATCTTGTTCATACCAGGTCGAATATTTTCCTCGCGAATATCGACAAACTGGTCTCTGTCGGTTCGGCTGTGTTCGTGGAAGAAGCCGAGTGCGTGCATCAGCTCGTGAGCGATGATACCCTTAGTGAAGCATTTACCCACCTCGAGCGAAATCGTCTGGTTGCCTCCAGCTCGGCCAACGTACGACGAGCAGCTGAACAATCGCGGTCACATTGATCACACTCGATCACGACTGACCCAAATGCCTGGTTGCGCTTAATGTAGATATAATCAAAATCGGAGTCTTCGCGGGGCACAAAGCGCACACAGGTCTTTTCCTTGTACTCGTCGAAAGCCTGCGCGATCGCCGCTCGCTGCCTAAACCGATCGTGAAGGGCGGTCGTTCACGGAAGTTCTCGAATCGTACATACCCTTCGCTCATGCCCTCTTCGAGCATGTAGGGGATGCGCGCGCCTTCCCACAGTTTGTCGGGGTAAGTTGCGAGGTTGAGTGAGCTGTGCAGCTGAAAGCGTAGCGCCGACAAGTATAGTGTTTGCGCCGAGGCCGCAGGAAGCGCCAACGAGGTTTACCGGTTCGCTGAAGACGTCGTAGGGCGCGTCGGCCAGCCGCACGCCGTCACCTTCCACCGGGATGCCAGCAATGTCGCCCTCAAAGAAGTTCTCATTCTGAATCGCGTCCAGCTCGGCTTCCGTCGGCACAGCCACTAAATTATTCTGCCGTTTTCAAATATCGTCCACAGGTCGAATTACCGGGAGTGATTGACGCTAAGTAGAAGTCCTCGGGCAAGAGAAAATGCTCTGAAAAACCGAAAATCAACTTTCGACCGGCAATTTCTGCCTCGGTGAGATTCTCACTGTCAAACGCGGATTTAAACGCATGCGGCGAGTCTGCTCCATCGCCAGAAACAGACAACCGCTGCACTCCGCTGACGCCGAAGAATCTCTGAAACGGCGACTCAAATTGATATCCACCAAGAACTGCGAGCGTACTCTGAGCAAGCCGGGGCCGAGAGCGTAGGCCTCGGGGAGGGCGTGGATAATTCCGACGAGAGCGAGGAGGAGGAGCAGATGAACGGACCTGGAGCTGGGGGGCATGGCGAGTGTAGGCCGTCTCCAGTGCGCGCCCGGCCGGATCGGGTGGCCAGCGGCTGCGACTTAGCGCCCACTAGAGTCGCGAACGTGACGTGACATCCGTGTTGAGTGGGCAGTGGTCATCGAACAGCCGGACCGCTCGCGACCGGTCAGTCGCTGAAAGCGGTCCGTCTCTCGCAGTGCCCCGATTGGCCAGTTTTTCGCGACGGCCGTCAGAAAACAAACACCATTGCGCGCGATTTCGCGGCTCGCTTCCTGAAGCGTCCGTCTGCCCGACCGTCGCAAAAAAACCCACGTCTTATTTACCACCCACGACAGCCACTCACGATTCGACCTCCCACCTTGTCGTCAGTGTGCTCCTCTTTGGCGCTCAGGAGCCCATCGATTAGTCTTTATATGCACTGCATTCCATTGCGACTGTATTCATTGTTGAGTATTGATATCCAAACGTGCATTCGAAACGTATATTTAACGAGTATTCGAAACATCCGGAATTGCATTTTGCGCTACATTCAATCCTGTGCAGCATCAGCAATGACTCAGATGGATATCGCTGTACTCATATGCTGGCATATTTGATAGCACATTAGAGAACATACATTTTGTAGTGAATCAAAGTGATCAGCAGTTGTTACAGCAACCGTATCACAATGATCGATTGCACGTCTCACTCATGCTCGTTCTCCCATTCTGCTTGTAAATCGCTGAACGTTACTACCAACAGCTGCGGCGAATAGTTGTCACGTTTGCTTCACAGTACAAATTTGCAGCAATGCGGACAGCAACGTACAAATTTTCGTTGAAATAAGAACTTGCGGCTATTTTGCAAATCTTATGGAAATGGAAAGACGACGCGTAAAACTAATAACAACGCGAGAAATTGCTGGATTAAAATCTCTGAAATGTCTTCAAATGTCTATTCGCAAGTTGAAAGTTTCCTTGTCTTGGTGGAAGCATGCTTCATCGGAAACTTTTGTCCTATAATGGATTTTGGAATACAGTTAGCGGACACTTGCAATGCACCACATTGAAACCCTGCTACATAGGCAGGGCGTGGATGGTCCTTTCTCACTCTGCGCCATTCTTGTAGCAATGATGCCAATCGTCAGTCATAACGTCACTGTGAAGGTGACCGCCCGCGTTTCTTCACGAGAAAAAGTAACCCTATTTTGGCCTGAAGGATTGGGCAATGTAACGCAGAGAAATGTGACACTATTTATGAATACCTGGTTTGGCGACAACCGATTTAGATTTGGCAGAGATGAATTTATCGAGCCAATTATGATAGCCGCTCATCTTGAGGGCGAGTGGTTCAAGGAGCCGGTATATAAATGCGAGCGAACGTATTTTCGATGTGTACGCTACAGCAAAAGTCGTCATCACTTCGCGAGTTCATGCAGCAATGCGCTGCGTTGCACTTGGCACCCCAGTCATTTTTGTGCTCAGCAGCATACTACCAAGTTAGAAACACTCAGAATCTTGCTGTTTTTCTTGTGACGCTGTTCACTCGCAGGAGGCAGTCACAGCCGATTAACTGGATTATTGTCCATGTGGCACTTGGTGAAGATTGACGGACAAAATGGCAGTTTAGCGGCTGCACGCCAGCAATTGGAAGCGTTTAATTGGCTGCATCCGCCGCCCAATCCGGACGCTGCCCTGCAGAAGCAACTCAAGGTAACTCAAACAATTGCAAAAGATATTCAATGGCAGACCGAATCTGAGAAATACTGCAAAAATGTTTGGCATTGGATAGATACGTAGGCAGTGCTTAAACTGATATTTCTTCGACGACTTTTGTTTCGAAGTGAATGCGATTAAAAGTCGGGTTCAATTAGCATCCTCGCACTTTTTGAAAACTTTTGCAGTAAGCAAACTAGTTAAATGTCAAAGGTGCAGTCAACCGCGACGAACGTAACTCTCGAAAGCCATCTGCAGGCACAGATTTATGCTTTCATGATCCAATCTACAACATGATGGCTGTTCCGATACGACAGACTGCCTGTTGGACAACACACATACATGCGGAGCAAAACCGGTTGACACATGAAAACGAAGTGCCTCGCGCTGTAAGGGTATAAAACCTGCCCTCAGTTGAGGGCCTAGAGAACATAAAAGTAATCATCTCCTCTTTTACTTACTCAACGACCGATTCGATGAGCAAAATGCTTGTGGTGCTATTGCTGGCTGCCGTAGCCGCTGCACACGAGAGCAGTGTCGATTCTTTTGTTTCTGTTGAGCGAGACCCGAATACGCAGCTCGTCTTTGTCGGCACCCGACATGGCAATCGCAACCCCGGTCAATTTCTGAAGAACGCTGGCAACTGGGGAAAGGAAGGCGAGAATGAGCTGACAACCGTAAGAGATCGTCTGCACTAATTAACTGACAGTAAAAGCGGTATTTCAGTTCGGCAAGCGCCAAGCGTTTGGCCTTGGTGTGGCTGTTCGCAAGTTTATCAGCGACTTGGTGGAGCCGCAGTACTTACCGAAGGAGACCAAGACGTTCAGCTCCAGCGCCAACCGATGCCAGATGACGCTGCAGTCGGTGCTGGCGGGTATCTTCCCGCCGAAGGGCTTCTCCCAGTGGAATCCTCTGCTTGGATGGACACCCGTGCCGTACCAGATAGATGACCCCATGCTCCGCATGTATGCCGTATCGCCGTGTCCTACGAGTGACGCGGCTTGGCAGCCCATCACTGACGACAACTTGCCCGACTTGACCGCTCTGACCCATGAAAAGAAGGTCTTGCTTGACTACATCGCGAAGAACACAGGATGGAATGCTTCAATCAGCAACGCTGCCGATCTCGCCGACAACCTTATCGAAATTGTAGGGAGCTGAAATATTATGCTTAATGATTATTTGCTTGCAGAAATTGTACAAAGCGAAGCTACCAGACTGGATTGCTCATCCGACACTTGAGGGCTACGATGAAGCCAAGATGAAGAAAGAGATTTTGGAATTTGCCGAAAACCATCAAATCAAATGCGCCGAATATCCACCGTGTAGAAACATGATGGGCGGCGTTTGGTTGGCTCAAATTCTCGACACTTTGAAGAAGAAAACTTCCGGCAAGGCTAACGATCTGAACTTGGTAGTATACGCTTCGGTAATGGAGCAAATGTCTGAACCAGTCATAATACAGTTCACGGATTCGTTGTAGCACACGGAAGTGACATTGAGCGTGATGAAGCAAATGTTCTACGACAAGAAGGAAGTGACAACGTCGGCCGGTTTTGTGCTCGAGTACCGCGATAAGCCCGCGCCGGCCGTTCGCCTTCTAAACCACGACCCCGGACACACCAACGTCGACGAGCACACCATCTACCAAGCGGACTACTTGCCTGAGCTCAAGGCCATTTGCCCGGACAACTGGTGCCCACTCGATGCCTTCACCAAATTGGTCAGCGGAACGACCATAGACGACTGGAAGACCCAATGCGGACTGCCCAAATGTCCCGCTGCATAGTAGGCAACATAGCAATTGATAGTTTATTTAGTATTGTTTTCATTGCTCAATGGCAAAGCAACAGTAGAACACAATTGTTTTTTGATTGATTGATTGCATATATCATCTAATGAATTTGTTGTTTCGAAAAAGTAATTATCTACGCAATTGTGACTTTCAATTCACTAATAGAATATGTGCTTACGAAGAAAATGCAACGTTTCATCTACTCATCGTTATCTGGAGCGTTCTCTAGCTTCCGAAGCGAAACACGATGCCTTGTTTGGCACCAATCGAATACGATTCCTCAATTTCCTTATTAATTTTTAGATCAATTTTCTGACGAGGGAGTAAATTGGCGACGTTCGAAGTGGTAGCGACGATTTCGGCTTTTTCCAGTTTCTCTACCGAGCTGGATAAGTAAAGCTTGTCGGAGCTCCAATTGATTTTTTTATCGGTACTACCAAAATTGACTAAACCGACGTATACCTGCATAAAAAGTTTTGTGTAAAGGAGGAATGAACGGAATTCCGATCGTACATTGCCGATAGTGGTGTTTTCGTCCTTCCACTGAACACGCGAGAAGGCGAAGGCGTCGGGTCCCTGCAGCATTCCCAGGTGGAAATCGCCCATCATCAGCGTATCGTCGCGCAACCGTAGCTTGGCCATTTTCTTGAACATCTTGAGCGTTGAGGGATTCTTCCAGTACTGATCCTGCATGTGATAATACTGATTAGTGGAAAGGTGTCCTCTAAGGTCTCACGTCAAAGTTGACGTCCTTGTAATCGGTGCTGACGCCAAATGAGGTGCTCGTCGCCGAGCTCGCACCGGCGTTGTCCGTCGCATCCCATTGCATCGCCCCTCTGTTCGCAGGTTGGTCTTTGCCCGTCGTCTTTAAGTCGATCATTCCGATCTCCTCGCCGTAATAGAAGTTGATGGCGCCTGGCAGCAACATTTGGACGAATGTCAGCAGTTCGGCCGTCGATCGGTCGTCGTTGACGCGCGTCGCCAATCGAGAGACGAACGGATTACCGAACTGTAAATCGTTTATTTATTGATGAGAGGTTAAAAGTATAATACCGCGAACTGCTTACCTCCCACATTGGGTTCAGTTTACTGTTGTCGTCATGGTCGGCGAGTACGTCATTCAGCGTCTTGTGCAGACACGGAGCGATCGTGTCGTTCTTACAGGTCTGGCTGCTGATACGAGTCAGCTCAGGATTGATCACATAATTGAGTCCCGCTTTAACTAATTTCAGTTTAAAGTCGACATCTCCGTTGGATGTTGAAGAAAACAGTGCACTATAAAATTGAATATACGCATTAAATAAAGCAATCAAGGAGACTCACATCTCTTTGTCACGCAGCGCTTCGGTGTCATTTTCGTAGTTTCTGATATTGTCGACGAGCGCTGATAAGTGCTTAATCGATTCATCCCAATCCTGTCAAGAATTATTCAGCATGAATTCATGAGGATAGAGAATGATCATGTCAGTTCGCTCACTGGTTGTGTGCCGGTTTCCGTTCGACTGAGATATTCGACAAAACCGACGTAGAAGCCATCGACGCCGGCGTCCAACCAGAATTTCGCCGCATCCTACAATTTACTCAGACCAGCGCGAATGTCAGTTTGTTTGCCAAACACAGAAAGCCTTACCGCAATCTTCTGGCTGACGCCGCTGTCGGCCCAGTTGAGAATAGGCCAATGCTTTTTGTCCTCGTAGTGGAGATAAAACTTGCTTCCATCGTCAGTCACCGACCAGAATTTCTCCTCTTCACTGCCACGGGTAGGCAGCGTATTCCGCCAGACGTAGTGATTGATAAAGTCTTTGTCTCCCTTGGATGCGCTGACGAACCACGGATGCTTGTCGGAGGTAGTCGAAATCGGCAGATCCATGATCAGATACATTTCTACAGGTGAACAAGAGGTATTTCTCTATTCTTTGAACTGACAGTTTGACTCACGTTTGTCATGCACGTCATCAACGAGCGCCTTGAAGTCGTCGAATGTGCCCAGCTTTTCGTCAACGGCTTTGAAGTCGGTGACGCCATAGCTGAACGCATCGCTTTTGATGATGGACGTCGGCCAGAGAGTCTGCACGCCGATCTTGCGCAGTTTGTCGAGCTTCTCATTCATGCCCTTCAGATCGCCCAGACCATCGCCGTCGGAGTCTCTGAACGCCGGTGTCCATGCCTAAGTATGAATAGATCAACAAATGTGAGACAGGACTGACACACTCCAAACTCTATACCTGATAGGACAGTTTCGTTTCGTGCCAGTCTTTCGCCTGTTTGGCGGCACATTTGGGGCTGAAGACGACAATGACGACAGCGCCCGCGAACATGGCAATCCAAGCCAGCCAGAACAATACGAACAGAATAAGGCTGGAAAATGTGACTGTGAGCATTTCGGTGACGTCACTGAAAAATGCTAGCGCACCGCATCGGTTTCCAGAACGGATCATTGCGGTATTCCTCGAGTTGTTCCTTAGTCAGTCCGACGAACTTGGGCGAGGTATGCACTTTGACTGCTTCGGAGTCCTGCGAAACGCATTATGACAGAAGGAAAAGGGTCTACTGAAAGTTGTACTTACTCTTGCGTACAGCGCTTCGTTCTTCGAATCGTCGAGCTGGTAGACTTGCGGTGTTTTCCCGCTTTCTGAAAGAGGCATCAGCGGATCGCTCGTCGCCATTGCTGCAACTTGTAGTCAGCGCTAAGGAGCAGCTGAAAGTGATGAACTTTGTTTATATTACGGAAAACTAATGCGCGCCTAATCAGTGACTGCCGACCCAAAGCGTTTTGGAGAAGCGGACGGGTACTGGGTTGGGGGATGTAACTCGAACTGAAGGGACGACGCGCCGGCCGGAGAATAAGACGTCGACGAGGCTGATGTAATACTGGTTTGCACAGCTCGCTGCCGACGTCGCCGTCGCCGTTATCGGCCGTCATTTATCTAACGGACCTAGTGCAAACCAGCACGATCAAACCAAAGCAATCGACGGAGTCGACGAGTGGTCGAGTCGGCCCGCCCTTGCCGTGAGCGAAAAAGCCCCTTCAGTCCGATTAGCCCGGGCGGCCAATGCCGCTCGCTGACCTTTGCTGCTCGAGCGGCACAGACATATACGCGGCGGCGCCGTCGCACCCTGATAGCGCGCTGCTGAAGGGCGTTCCGTCCCCCGGTGGCATCGCTGAGCCAACATTCCGCCGCCCTTTTGTTAGTGTTTAGTCAACTGCCATACAAAATATTCAT
>JAQGAX010001227.1:0-11880 GCA_034698105.1 Plectus exinocaudatus | reverse complement strand
GGTACACCTGCTTGAACGGCAGAGGAAATAGTCATTCTGCTCTTCGTCATCGAAAGTTTTTGTGTTCAGCTCACTGAAGCCTAGTACAGTAGCGCGAGAGACCGTGCTGAGCCCGTTTCTCGAGACATAGTTTTCCGATGATCTTCGTCTCGCAGGTCTTTTGTCTCGCAGTTATGTCCCGGTCATACGTCGCTCTTTGAACCGATCCGCATTACGACTGAGTCGAGTTTACGGAATGCATATCAAGTTGGTTACTGTGCAACAATGTTATTACAATGTTATTACTGATTTCAAATAGTAAAGCGGTCTTTTCATCTCGCGCCTTGGATCATAACGGACTTTTCAACAACGCTTGTCCAGTTCTGAAACACGGAACCTGTCACTGGCCTGCAGTCTAACAATTGTGTTGCTTTCGTCCGTCTTCGCCGATTCTGAATCGTTCTCCTTGGCTCTGTCGAAGTCCGTGAACGAGTGCATCGTGAACAGAAATGGCTTGTCAACCTCCTCGATGCGTTGGGCCGGTGTTAGATTGAGGTTGCGCATGTCATCGAACACTTTTTTGTTGTGCATATTTGAGCACTTGGGGTCGACGGAGTACGACGGAGTACATTTCAGCGGTCTTTCCCAACGCTGTCGCGCGCATATTTGTCAAATTTCAGTTCATTTCAGTGGCCATGAAGCGACGAACGCTCTTGCTTGCAATACGCGGTGAAATTAATATATATATATATACTCATTTGATAACATCGGTGCACCTGTTGACCGAGCGTACGAAACGAAAGACAGCTGATATTGTACCGCGAAGACCCGTAAGGCACAGGTAGAGTTCGATTTCAAAGTTCGATGTCAATTCAAACCGAACTCTACTCGGGTCTTAATCTGCGATATTCGATCGACGAAGGCCATCGAGTTCAGCATCGGGTAGTTCTGTTGAAAAGCATACTAATTAGCGTCAGGGAAATTATGTGTTTGCGATGCTTTGACGTTGCCGATTGTGTCGCTGTCGGCCAAAAAGTTGCGGTTCAGCATTTCTGGTCCAATGGGGAAATCGTTCGCTTCGATGGCGCCTTATATTCCATGCACGAATGTGTCAATCTCATCCAGTACAGAATCAGAAGGCGTACGATGTCGACTTCATCCAGCGAAATTAAACGACACAGTCCAAAGCTAACTAGAAATCGGTGTCGAAAGAGATGGCCAACTTAGGTGGTCGGTCATATGATAGCAACACATTACTGATTACGACAATATACATTAAAAAAACATGGTAATGCATAATGGCAGTCAACGGGTGAGTGCTTTGCGTCTGAGATGCTGTGCGACGAAAGCGAAGACAAACGAGCTCTTGGTTTTCTGATTGAGACTTTGGTTCGAAAAGAATGAAAAAATTCATGCCACACTGCAAACACGCAGCACTAACATGATATGAAAAGATAAAAAACAAATGGGAAAACGTGCGGCTATAATATTACTCACTCATTCCAAAGTCATTGGTTAGTGTATCGTATTTTAGGAAAGAACGATGAGGTTCTGGCAAACAGACGCACACCGTTGTGGCTGAGACAAAAAGAGCAACCTCCACGGGCGATCTCAACCTGCGGTTAGCATGTGTCGAACAGGTGAGACCAGCGAGCTCATTACCGGCAAACATCTGTTCGCCCAGCCGCTCGCAACCCGTTCCCAATCCACCCTCCCCACAGTCCCACATACACCAGCCGGCCCGCCCTTCAACTTTCGATAGTCGCCGATTGCTGCTGTTACACCCAAAAGTGCTCGCAGTTAGTACTTGACAGGTGAGACAGACAGTTAATTAATATTCGAATGCGAAACCAGTGCTACAGCTCAACCTGTTGCCAAACCGAAGGACCGTCGGATGTAAGACAAAAGAGCTGACGGTGTATTCCCGTGGGCGGAAATATTGTCGAGCGTGCATCTGCGGTCGTTCCCATAGTGGGCAACTAAACAAACAACGAAATGTCCCGAAAAAGGATTGTAAGACACAGACTGTCGCCGTTCACAGGCCCCTTAGCCGACGGCAGATCGCGTCACTGCGATGCTATTAGCCAAGTCTGTCAGAATGCGACCACCTGGCACCGTTGCTGGTCATATTCGCCGCATCGACTATGGTAATACGGCGCACAACAGCGGCGGAAGCGCCCCAACTGCACCGCTGGTCAAACAAAGCGGCCGAGCTTCTACTGGCGCACCTGTGCGAACGCGCCAAAATAATGGCAGCGGCCGGTGTTGAAACACCTGACCGGCATTCGCACGTCGTTCACGTCGAGAAGCGCCGCCGCAGGGCAGATGCGTTGAACTGGCACTGACGGGCGCAGCTGCCGGCCCTCTAATCACCACCGCTGTCAAACACGAATGCCGTGCGGTCGCCATGTGCGCTTGAAATTTGTTAAGCCAAACTGGCCAACACTGTGCTATCACTCAGAACGTAACTACACAGAGAACCGTCAAACGTGACGTGAACAACAGACAAATCGCAGCGCAATTCCGCCAATTATTATGAATGAAACAGATTGTACACGTCTACAATTGTATGAGGTCTTCTTGGCAGCGTTCAATCAAAATCCTTGTCTTCCAAGTATCGGTATTCGAATGTAAACTGTTCCTTTTTCCGCTGAGCCCACTTCTCGAAGTCGAAGTAAACATACGTTCCCTGCAAGTGAGTAGTCAAGAATTTGAGAGTAAAAACGAATTTGTGCAATTTCAAACATAGTGCTCATTCAAATACAAAAAATGAACACTGCAATGAGGAAGCAAATGAAAACCTGTTCAAAGTCATCGGTGATTTGTTTGGGCTCCTCGTGCCTCTGAAACCACATGAGATATTTGGTATGGAAGCGCCATGACAACTTCTTGAGCGCCTTGGCGGCCAATAGTTGCGCCCGTGAGCCCTGAACGAACCGATTGCCAACGTCGTCCACTTGCGCTCAGTCTCTTACCTCCATGTAGTAGAATGTGAAGAAGAGCGTTTCGGGTGACAGTCGCAAGAAGTACTCGAGCGAATCGGCGTTCGGAGGCGGCACTTGTGGGTAGTAGCTGGGCGTCTGGCACGGCATCTTAGGCAAGTACGACCGCGGCTTCTCCGAGTCCATCTGCAGCGGCATCCGCTGCAGCGCGCAGTCCATCATCACCAGTTGCGTCTGGTGCTCGGGCACCGGCGGCGTCTTGCCAAGCGGTGACGCACCTGCAAACACATCTCGTCGACGCGCACAGTCGAAGGAGACATACCTAGTGAGGGAGGAATGAAGGCTTCCTGCGGCTGTCGAGACGGCTGGCGGTCGCTGATCCTCAGCACGTTGCGGAAGGCGTCGTCCAACTGCGTGCTCGACATCGACGGCGTCGAGTCAACAGACGTATCGCCCAGAACCGCCGCGTTCGTTGCTTGCTCGGCGATCGACTTCAGTGTCATCACCTGTAAAGCGGAATGAACTCGGTTGAATACACAGACAGCTAGACACTGACCTCATTGGAACTCGGTCCATTCACGAACGAAAAGCGGTTGGTCGACGAATTCAGCTCCGGTGGACTCGTCAAGGTCGACGACGTGTCGCGGCTATTCGACATTGAGAGGGACGCCGTTCCGGGAGCCGACGCGCCCGGCGAGACAGAAGACGTCACCGACGACACGGCCGACACGGGCGACGCAGCTCTGAACAACTGCTGTTGCTGAGCTGTGGTCGACACAACCGTCGACTGCTCGGTTGTGACCGTTGACGACGCTGCAAAGAACCACATTGAAGTACTGTCTCCGGTGCACGCTCATAAACAACCCTCACCTGGAGTCAGCGAACGCGAGTCGATGGGAGCGGGCGTCGCCTGCTTGGAACTGGCCGACGAAGACGTCGAGGTCTTGGTCACCGACGTCGATCGAGCGATAATGTTCGCCGCTGCCACCGAGTTGTACGGAATGCCCGGAGGTGGAGGAGGCGGCGTCGCGGTTGGCGGCGGACTGGATAATGAACTGTCGCAGCTCACTTGACTGCAAAAGGAGAACAGTTGGATGGGAAGACTGCGCACTGACGGTACTTTGTCAGTTTGAGAGGAGTGGTGGGCGTCGAGCGGAAGCCGCCGATCGACTTGGGGAAGATGGACGCCACGTCGCCACTCGAATGGCGCTGCTTCCCGCCGTCCTCGGGCTCCTTGCTGGACTCTTTGGCGCCGGGCGTCGGACTCGGCGAGGGCGATGTGCTCGCATTTGAGTTATCCGGGTCGTCCAGCGTTCCGATCGCCGTCACTCCACCGAGTTGCTGAGCTAAAATCAATACTAGTACATCAATGGCACACTAAAGCATTGAAGAGCAACTGACAAACAACGATCAATGACGTATAAAGCGATAAAAGATAGCAATAAACACTGACTGTATGATCCGAGATCGAGATCGTCGTAGATGCCCTCAGGATCGAGGGTCTCTGGGTCCTCATCGTTATCCGGGTCGAGGGCTTCGATGTACATCTCGAGCGCGTCCTTGAGCGGTTCGAGCACGTCTTTGCTGTCGAGGGTCTCGTTGTTCACGAGTCGCATGCACACCTCCAATTTCGAAATGTGAAATTTCATTCGATCCAGGTGGTGTCTATGCTCCTCGATCTTCTGCAATATCAGTATATAAAAATGATGGAAGACTAATACTAATACCTCTTTGTCGGCTTTCTTTGAATCTTCCTTCTTGCCTCGTTTTTTGCCAGGCTCGTTACTGCCCAAAGCCTCTATTTTTGACTCAGTGATGTCACTCTCCGTTTCCAACTTAATTATACACGACTGAAAAACGCCAATTATAATTCAATGCAAAATGACAGCCTATGCAATCAATATATGCAAATGAGACAGTGGTTAGGAAATAAAATGTAGAGGATGTACGCCATGGATATAACTGAGACAAAGATCATACCTGGAGCCACTCGATGGTATCGGCCTTCTCTTTTTCTCGAGGGTCGAGCTTTTCCTCAGCCGACAAGCCCTGCTTGCTGTGGGGTTTGGTCTTGTTCTCGCGCTCAATGTCTTTGAACTGCTCCATGCGCTGCTCGATCACTTTGCGATAGTGAGTCAGTCGCTCCTTGTCCTTGATATCGGACGAATTTTGCCAGCCTTTGATCTGATCTCGCAATCGCTGCAGTTTCTTGATTTCCTTCTTCAGGTCGTCCTGGAACTTTTCCCGCTGATTCTCGCTATTGGCTTCCTGCATTTTTGCCATCGTCTCCTCGAACAACTCAACGCCTTCATCGATCTGCAAGGGACAACAAATTCGAGTACTTCTACTGATTATTTGCAACGGCACGAATTAGAAATAGTAAGAAATTGAAAATATTCCATCGAAAAATGCAGCTTCCAGCGAATTTTGTTCGATTATTAGTTCAGCATAAGTCTACCTTTTTGAAACATTTTTCCATTTCCGCTAATAATTTCCGCTTTTCCGCCATGGTTGCTGCGATTACTTTTGCTTCGCGATGTGTTCGTGGTTGGTGTTATTAGCTTCACAATACTACGACTGGAGGTGAGCGGTTTGCTTTGTCGAGTCTGTTGTTTTTCTAAACGAACCAATGTTGCAACAAGTTTGCAATTCATCAAACAACGTGCAAGCACAGATTAAAGATAACGGCGCTAAGGAGAATTATGGATCGTTCGATTTCGCTCGAAATCGACAGAGTAGAAAACGGCACAGGCAGGCCGTAACGTAAATGTTAAATGAGTGTGTTGCCTGCGTACAGGGCATCGTGTGTTTGTTGAATCCATTAAGCTATGATACTCAGCCGAATCGAAATGAACGTGCGCCGCGATTCCGCGAATATCAAACCGGTGTGTCGAGTTCGACGACGGTTTGTCGAAGGTGCGTCGTTTCCTATTTGGTCTCTGCTTCAATAAAGTCAATTGTATAGATAAGCGAGATGCCTATTTTGAGCCTTGTGACGAATGTGCCCAACGAGAAGATCCCCCAGGACTTTCTTAGCTCGACGTCAACGCTCGTCGCCAAGATCCTGGGAAAGCCGGAAAGCGTAAGCAAGCTCACTGCACTTTCTTCACTTCAAGCTCATTGAGTTTAGTATGTCTGCGTGCACGTGAAGGCGGGCGAGCAGATGATGTTCGCCGGGACGACCGAACCGTGCGCCATCGCCACGCTCAAGTCGATCGGGTCGCTCGGCGGCGACCGGAACAAGGCTCACTCGGACAAGCTCTTCAAGCACGTGCATGAAAAGCTCGGCGTTTCCAAAGACAGGTTATTACTCAGTGCCTGTTTCTGTAACTATTTATGCAACTATTTTTTGTTTACAGAATGTACGTGCAGTTTGTGGACCTGTCGCCCGCTGATACTGGCTATGATGGCAGCACTTTTGGTTGATAGCCCGGTGTTGTATTTATTCGCCGAATATACTGTTACAATTAGGATTCAGCAGTCACGGAAGAAGATTTTTTGTTTTGAAGAGCGCAGTATGATACATAATATTCCAGCGTCTTCGCGTTGTTACTTGGTAGCATGCAGATCGCGTTTAATAATATCGAGTATTGGTCGATACACTTTCTTAGTGGCCTTCATACCCCAAATGAAGTCTATATGGTTAAAATCCGCGTAACGGTAGCTGCCCTTGAGCACTCCGGTGTCGCGCAGTTTCGTTGCCAGCACTTTCACGTCCATCGGTGTTGCCAGCGGGTCCATCTCGCCCCAGAACAAGTAGGTTGGAGTGATAGTAATGTTCTCAACGTAGTATAGCGGCGCGCTGGTCTGTCAAAAGTCAGTAACTGATACTTGTTCGTTGCATCTGATACAGTACCTGGTTGTAGTGCGCGTAGTTTTTCTGCTTCGATCCGTAGTCGAGCATTTGAAACTCACCGCTGCTCACCATTTGACCGAAGTGCACCATGTTCAGCGTGGAAGTGCCCGCCGGAACGTGCGACACATACACCGGTACTCTGCTCTGAAAACACACAGGTGAAGAAGTGAAAGATAATTGTTCGAACATCATTCATTTGATGGCTGTCGACGCCGCCGAGCAGAAAGAGAAGGTTGTCGCAGAGTGGGTTGGTGTAGTGATATCCGCAGACGTACTCTGCGATCACCGCCTGCAGGCGACTGTGTGGCAGAAATTGATTGATGTCGATCAGCTCAGCGATTATTTTGATCTCGCTAGTCAGTTTGGCAAGTACGCGCAGCCAACCTTGAATGTACTTGACCGTAGTTACTGGCCCCAGAGCGAAAAATTTCGCAATCTGAAGGGTGAACACTGGTCATGAGCAGTACACATTTAAGCAAATGAGATGGTACTTGCCTTTTGCTGCATGGTTACGTTCTGCGAAAGCATGGCAAAAGCGACGGCCGTTCCTTCTGAGTGTCCGACGTAGTACAACTGGCTGGAGTTGGTATAGTTGAGGGCGTAATCGACCATGGCTGGCAGGTCGTATTTGGCCATCTCATCCCACGAAAATGTCCAGAATGCGCGATCTTTGGGAGACAGGGATACGTGTCGCTTGCTGTAGGTGTTGCCGCGGAAGTTGCCCAGCCACACATCAAAACCGGCGTCGGCAAAGACAAACGCTAAACGAAAAAATTGTGTAATTGCGGTGAGCTGATTCTGCATTTACCGGCCGATTCATTCGGCAAGTTGGTCACCCAATTGGAGCTGCAGCTGAGCAGACCGTGCTGCATGAACACAACCGGACGGCGCGGTCCGGCTCTTCCTCGCTTCCCTTTGGTTTTGCCGCCCGGTACTCTGTGCAGTTCGAGCACATAACCATCTTCAGTAACCACATGGTGAGTTTCGACGGGATAACCCCATCTGGCGACAATTTCAGGCTACAATCAAATAACTGACAACAGTTCCAGATTAAACTCACATACCGGCGTCATGAATATCTCTGGATCATATGGGAACGTGCGACTGTGATGTTCCGTCTGCATAAACTCGTGTTCATCGTGAGTCAAGTCCCCTTGGCTGGCAATAATCAATCCGGCCAAGATCAGTTGCAATCGAGCAACAATCATAGTGTCAGAGTGAGATAATGAAATGAGAAGAAATGTAAACTTGTTTCCGCTCAACAAAAATGATATCAATCGCGGCTGTTCGCGCTTGCTGCGGTCGGAGTCGACGGAACGGCGCGGGCGGTGTCAAATGACGAGCCACCAGATACGGCGCGTCGGCCGTATCGGACCGACCCGTGTAAACTCAATCGACCGGCAATCAGATCATTTGTCGCGTGATCAGTCGACCAGCGTGGCGCCTCAACTGTACGCGATGAACAATTGGCAATCACTCGGCTCGCTCAACGACATCCTTCGTCAGAAGGCCCGGGTCACTCCCGACCGGCCAGTCCTCTGTTCGGCCGATGGCGTCGTCCACTACACGCTCGGCGAGCTCGACAAAGTCACCGATGCGCTCGCCGCGCACTTCATTCGCTCGTTCAGATGCCGCCATGGCAGCTCCGTCGCCATCTTCATGGAAAAGTCACCGGAGTACGTCGTTGCCTACATCGCCGCTCTCAAGGCCGGTTCGTTGAGAACAGCCCGCATGCAATGGCGAATATTTGTGTTATTGCGCAGGCGGAGCTTACCTACCGCTCGACATTTCCTACCCGAAATCGCTGCTTGAAGCTGTCTTGAAGGAATCGGATCCGGCCGTCGTATGCACCAAGGAAATATTTAGAACTCAATTGCAAGGTTATTCATAGCTCAACATTAGGGTTTACTCATTTACGCCTATATTTAGCCGCTGATCCGACGTCTGTGTTTGTTTTTGACGAAACATGGAAGGAGCGGCTCCCCGGCAATGTCAGTGCAGAGGATTTGCCCAAAGTCAGTCAAGATGATCTTGCTTACATCGTCTATTCATCGGGAACAACTGGAAAGCCGAAAGGTTTGGCGTCTTGTAAAATTGTTATCATCGGTGCGCCTACAGGAATTCAATGTCCGCACCGCGGCGCCGTATTGTCGTACGACTTTCGTTTTCAACATTACCCATATGAAGACGACGATCGTGTGGCGTGCAATGTCTTCTTCGTCTGGGAAATGTTCCGGCCAATACTTCAAGGTGGGCCAGTTCGGTCAGCGCCTGCGATCATTCACGAATGTAAACAAATGCAGGAACGCGAATGTACATCATCCCGGACGACGTCATCTACGATCCACCAGCATTGTGCGCAATGCTCGAGAAAAATCAGATCACTCGCACACTGTTCACGCCATCGCTTATGGAAGCTGTGCTCGACACACAATCGGACGAAATCATTCGTCGGGCATTCAAATCGTTTAGGTATGTCATATGCCGTAAAATGATCCATTATTGCGTGACTACGTGAATTGATTATGAATTAAAAAGTGATGTTGTTGCTGCAGATTGATATGGCTGTGTGGCGAAGTGGTGACAACGGCTCTGTTGAAGCGAATTGTAAAAACTCTGCCATGGGTCCATGTTGTTAATTTGTACTCGGTGTCCGAGTGTCACGACGTGGCAGTATGCGATCTAAGTGATTGGTATCGTGCGATGGAGGTCGAGGCGCAAGGACAAGGCCAGACGATGAGCAAATATTCGCCCGTCGGCAAGCTCATCCCCGGCGTGCAAGTGGCCATCTTAGACAACAACATGAACCGTCTTCCTATCGGAATGCCAGGCGAAGTCTGTAACTTGAACGGTTCCATTCGTATTCTGTCATACTATGCATTCAGATTTACGTTGGTGGACCAACGCTTGCAATGGGCTATCTCAATCGACCGGAAATAAACGAAGTTCGGTTCATCAAGACCCCTTCGGCGCTGAAGGATGAGTTGGGTCCGCGTCTGTACCGGACCGGTGACTGGGGATATTTGCTGGCTGATGGATGTCTGGAAATTTGTGGACGATGTGATACGATGGTGAAAATTCGCGGATATAGCATAGAGATACAGGCACGCAGTAATGTTAGCTTATCAGTCGAGAGTTTATCAATCATTTCTCAGGCCATCGAGTCAACTCTGCTACTGTCTCCTTCGGTACTTTCATGCGCAGTGGTGAGCATTGGCGCGGAAGGCGAGGACAAGCAGTTGGCCGCCTACATTGTGCTCAAGAAACAGATCACACGCAAAGACCTTCGGGCCGAACTCAAACGTCGTCTGCCATTCTACATGGTGCCTAGTTTCTTCGTATTTCTCGACCGGTGCGACCGTTTGAATGTTTGAACGAGCGCAGCAAGCGATGATTTGCAGTCTTCCCGTACTGCCTGCTTCGAGCAAAGTGGACAAGAAGGCGTTGCCTCCAGTCGACGTCCAACGCGACATGGTAGAAGCCAGCGCCCTGCCGACGACTCGCACTGAACGCCGTCTGGTGGCCGTCTGGTCGGAGGTGCTGGGCCTGCCCACCATCGACATTCAGGAGAGCTTCTTCGATCTGGGCGGGTCTGTGTAGCTCTCGTTCCATGACGGTTCTCTTCAATGCACATATTCAGACATTCGTTATTGGCCGCTCGACTACTGCAGAAAGTGAGCGATGAATTCGGCACGGTACTGTCCGTGCGCGATTTGTTCTCCTTCCCAACCGTGACGTCCTTTGCGCGACTGCTCGAAGGGGATGGAGCGGAGAGTCCCGTTGACATCATAGACTTGCAGCATGAAGTCGACATGCACGACCTGAAAGACAATGTGTACGACCTCCCACCTTACCTTTGCTCAAAAGGGACTTACATTGTACGTTCAGAATGGACCTTCACCTACGCGCATTCTGGCGTTCGACTGTCTGGGAGAATCGCTTTATGCGTGCTTGTGTCTTGCTGACGGGCGCCACTGGATTCCTCGGCTCGTTTCTACTACGTGATTTGCTTCGATACTCCAAAGTAGTGCAAAAATGTTTTGCTAGAGTCAATTTGATCACGGGCTGCAGGTGCGCGTTGTATGTTTGGTGAGAGAGAGCGCGACGGAGTCGACCGACGAACGGCTGAGCTCATCATTGACCAAGTACCGACTGCTGGACGCCTGGATGAAGCAGCAGATGGCCGAGCGCGTATCCGTTGTGGCCGGCGACGTGGCGTTGGTGCAGTTGGGGCTGAAGGACGAAGACTATCATTTGCTATCTTATGACACCGACATTGTTATCCATGCTGCTGCATACGTCAACCTCATTTATCCGTATCAGGCACGAAAGCACCGTCAGATAGTTGAAGAATATAAAAATTTTCAGGCGCTTCATGGTGTCAATGTCTTGGGCACGCACAATGTGCTTGACTTTTGTCACAAGAATAAAGTGAAACCACTGCACTACATTAGGTCTGTAAACTGTTAATCTTTGTCTTGATGCTGACGAATCTCATCTTCTTCCAGCACGGACGCCGTGATTCCGTATGGATCGCGTGATGTTCCTGAAACGGACAGTTTGGACGATGTCTGGAAGAAACTGTCGGACGGCTACGCTCAGACAAAGTGGGTGGCAGAGCAATTGGTTGCTCGTTCGCATCGTCGCGGTCTACCCACGATTATTTATCGAATGGGTACGGGTTTATGTCCGCGATATTCCCACCTTGATCTCATCTGCATTATTCATTATAGGAAATTTGGCAGGAGAATCGGACACGGGCAATTGGAACCCGCAAGATTTTACTTATCTCCTACTGTATGGTTGCGCGGCGACAGGCTTCTGTCCGAGCGTTGATTGGTCAGTTGAGATGACGCCTGTCGACTTCTGCTCACGATTCATCGCCACCGTCGCCACTCAGCATTTTTGCGCCAACGTCGGTAAAACCTACCACTTGATGCAGACGGTACGACCCGATTGGACTACCGTAACCGATTGGATTCGTTCTTGCGGTTACGATCTACGCGAAGAATGTTACACCTCCTGGTCAGACAGGTAGAGAATTGGTTTGAATTCCAATTTTCATCATGTTTGCTGCAGAATCGGAAGCGCTATGGCAAGTGG
>JAQGAX010001226.1:0-11890 GCA_034698105.1 Plectus exinocaudatus | reverse complement strand
GAGCGCTCCATTTTTCTTCGCTCGTTGCAGAGAAATATAGTTAGCCACGCAGAGAACGACGCCGATGGCAGCTGCGGTTCCGATAAACGCAGTGATTCCCCACAACGCTGCCAGCGAATCAAGCTGGCTGATATCTTTTGTTGATGATAACTGCACGAGTTGAGGGCTGAACACACAGCAAAGCAGACCGCAACAGAAATCGGACTTTTCCGAACAAGACTGCTGAAATACAGAGCAATATAAATTCGTGAACTGCGTGAGAAGACGTTGTTGCAGACAAAGCATGACCACAAAAGCTGTTCACCAGGTGCATGGTAGCCTAAACTTTGCGTACTTATTTGCGCAGTTTTAATCACTGCTAGCTGCTGTATTTCTCCTAGCATGAAGGTATGTCCTCCTAATTTTTGATCGCCTTTAAAATTGGAGGACCGTTTGGAAATGATATTTGAACCACTTTGAATTTTTCCGGAATTTTTGCAAAAGAATTGAAAAGCGTTATAATACTTTTTTAATTTTTAATTTTTAGTACTAGCCGTTTCTAATACTAAATGAGCGTGATAATTTACTTGCTTTATTGCGACCTAAAAAGGTGGGCGTCTTATTATCGAGCGTCCTTCCGTTCGAAGAATTGCGTTATTTGTGAAATTATTGGAGAGCTTTTATGCAACAAAATAAAAGGAAAGATTGCTTCTGCAGGTCTAGTTTGCCCACAGTGACCACAACCATTACTTACATTTATTGTAAAGCTTTCGTAAATGGTCTCAAACAACGAAATCGAACCATTGACTTCCAGAAATGCATTTTTCAGCCATTTCGATCTGACAGTTAACGAAAGATTGAAAGCGCACTGGCGGCGCGCTGTTCCATTATCTGTTTTTGAAAGAAGCTCTTTTTCCGGGAGCTCCAAAACTGAAAATGAGTGATTTTTGTATACAATCATTGTCGCAGAAGGAATAAGCCAATTCGTGGAATTGATTGTTTCTGCAAGTTCAGCCAATTTCATTGTGATAATTTCTTCGTCACTACGAAGTTTGCAAATAAGCTGCTCGCAGTAGTAATACTCTGGGCAATTAAAGTACAGGGCAGTCAGTTTTTCGTATTTTTCAAAAGTTTTGGTAATCTTTGCGACCGTTTTCGTCTCACTACTATCATCGTCTCCTTGAAGTCGAAACTCTTGCGTGTTCTTCATTTTCGTCATCTTGTACACCGGATATCGCCAGTCTTTCATTGGCGTATAAAACAACTGATTAGTTTCGTGTTTGCAACGCGTCGAATTTTCGTTGGTTAAATTTTTCACACCCAAACTAGGAGGGTTACTGTAGTATTTCCGCGGAAATTTTTGTAGGATTTCACTGACATTTACAAGATTTACATGCAACACATCTTCCACAAAGTAAATTCGATTTTCTTGCATTTGGACGAATTCATCGAACGTGATCAATTCGCCGTCGTCCAGTACCGGACTGCCGCGAACGAAATTTACATTTTGTTCGAGAATCAATAACAAATGCTCTTCTGCGGTGAAATAACTAATTTTCTTCTCTTTCGTCTTGATAGCCAAAGGCGCCATTGGTACAGATTTACTGAGTTTCTTGGTATTCTGACTGGCATTATTTGCTCGATTTTTATCGTCTGATATTGTTGACGAAAGCGAAGCAGTTGATAATATTTTGGGAATAGAAAACAGCACCAGGAAAGCAAAAGAGTAAGTGATATGGCGCAGCATATCGACGCATATACACGGAAGGCGCTGGTAGACCGGCAATGTAGACGTTGGCGTTCGTATCTGGTTAATCGTTTGGCCTGTCTCTGTTTACTTTTGTTGATATCAGCATTCCACCATCATCGACCATCCTCCACTTTCTTTATGCGAAAAACTCGGCAATTTCGGTTTCAAAAGCCAAACAACAGTAGAACATTAAACAACATTAAACTGTCGTCACCTTTCGTCGTTCGTCTTTTCAGTGTCATAGACGAAAACTCGTTGGTTCACTTCACTTTCCTGTCAATTAATTGAGGCAAAAAAACATTTATTTTTTCTTTGACCCGTTTCTAATGTCATGCCCTATAGTGCAACACGCCCCAGCATATCCAGTAAATAAACAGCACCCGGATCAAACATTGTCCATTTGCTGTGTGATTTAAAGCTATTTGATGATTCCAGTCACAGTCAACATATCCAGAATGTTGGAAGCGGCAACAGGGACTTAAGATCGAGAAATGAGGAAGAGGCCAGTTTTCAAGCAGCATCAACAAGTTCCGGATGGAAAAGACATGAACGTCACTCTGAGAAAAGGGAGAAAAGGAACAAGCGCAATAACATGTTGATTTTAATTGTTTGTTTGCATGCTCGCGAAGGATTTCAGGGGACGCAGGTCCCCGAGAGGCTTTTTACGCTGCAAAATCAACGACAAATGACTATTTCATTTTCCAGCTTACAAATATTTTGATCAATTTCGTGCATTTTGAGAGTAAATTAATTTGATGTTTACAAAAATAAATTTAATATGCTTTGGAAAAATATTTCCGTTGTGGGATTTGCGCAGAATATAAAATCAAGCAGTTTTTGGGAATATTCAACGCTTTCCCCTCAGTTTTCCAAATTTGGCCCCCAGTTCTCAAATTTGCCCCCAGTCACGCAATTCTAGCTACGCGCCTGCATTGTACTCTGCTCTATCAGAGGTGAGCATTGGTCAGTTTCTGGGGAGGGAGGGGGGCGGGTGCAGTGTTAGGAATAGTACTATTACTAAATAATTTTACTTAGTAAAATGATTAGTTTAGTATATTAATTACTAAACTAAATACTTTTTGGCAAACATTTACTTTACTAATTACTTACTAAATTAAAATGGTCTAACTTTACTAAATAGCAAGTTATTTATTTAGTAATTTTACTAAACTAGTATACAATGAACATTAGTTGACCAAAAATTACTAACTAAATAATTTACGGTAAAAATTACTAAACTAATTACTAACTAAATACTAAATAGAAAATGCTTAACTTTCCTAACACTGGGCGGGTGAGACATGTGAACCGGTTTCGGGTTTGAGGTATGGCCATACGGTTGGGGGTATATTCATCTTCACTCAAATCCACGCGAAATGTAGATTTTCGTCTTCCCATCATTCAAAATTCATTATGTAAGTAATTTCACAATCGTACTTATTCAAATAGAAGCAAACAAAAGCAAAGCAAAATAGAAGCGTTTTTATTTTCCCTTTGTAACTGATAAGCAACTAAACACTTCGAACCATTTTTAACATTCATCGCATTTTTTTGAAAAATTGCAAAATGAGCATAAGTTGCTCGCAAATTCACTTACTTAATTTCGGATTCAAATATAGAATCTGTTTCTAAGAGAGATTGTGTTTTATGAAGGGCAGCAACGAGCAACAGTTTACCGTGTTAAATTTTTTAGGATATTCGAAAAGAAGGAAGCGCGCAGAGAACAAGAGCAGAAAACGTCAATAAAGATTTCAACAACAATGAATTGCTCTTCTGAGCTCTACTTGGAAGACATTGTAGCCGCATATGCTTTTGCTGTCATCACAATACCAGGATTCGTTCTGTACGTTCTGATACTGTATGCAATCGTCAGAAATCCAAGTACGTTCCATATTACAAACTTTTGCTATCACACGGCGTTTCGGACTGCACCGCACTATTAATATACATTGTTTATTGTATACCATGCACATCATAGGTGTAACCAGGGGGGTCTAGGGGGAGGGTCGGACCATTTGCAATCCGATTCCGGTCGTTGATGAATACGGCCACAGGATCAGTCAACGACGCCCAAGTCTTTTGCAAATCGGTCCTCAGAGAACGATTCGACTAGGATCAGAATCGTCTTAGGTCAGCCTTGCGGAATGAAAGCTGTTCAGAATTGATAGTTGACACTAGTTAGCTTCAAAGACGGAGATTTTTATGATCGACCCGCAAACTTTGCAAACACGGCCCGCAAAAATTTTACGGCCCAGGCCCGGCCCGCGGCCCGCAGATTTTCGCTGTGCCAGCCCGCGAGCATCACTGCTGAAATAGCATTAGGCAAATGCGAAATAACGTTTTTAAATTCAACGAACTACGGGGTGAGCCAATTAAGTGTGACGGATTTTAAATTTAACCCAAGATAGAGTTATTCTTGGAATTTATTCTGACCAAGTTTGATTGGTTTCTGCTTCGACATCTCCGAGAAATTGGCGATATACTAGAAACATCAAATTCAGTACGATGCAATGACGCAAAATGCACATTCTCGCTTTTCTATAATTTGTCCGCGTCCGCGGCTTTCTTCATTCGAAATAGCGAGAAATTCTGTAGCTGTAACTAAATTCTTGTTCCAATAGCTGTCATGGGGACAGAAGAACATCCTGACAAACTTCGAATGATCGGCCTGCATAATGCAGGCCGGCAGCCAAATTTTGTTACTATCTCCTGCTCGTGAAGTAAAAGCAAACATAAGAAAAATTAAGCCACACATACAGTGTATTATTTCATGCTCTTTCGAATAAGCAAGTTTGTATACGCTTGCAATTTACAGAAGAATTTCATCTTTGATTTTGTTCGTTTTGCGTCATGAACTATACCGAATTTGATGTTTCTACTATATCGCCAATTTCTCAGAGATGTCGCAATCAAACTTGGTCAGAATAAATTGCAAGATCAACTCTACCTTGCGTTAAAATTTGCTCGATATCGATTCTAGGTTGCAAAAGTTATAAAGAAACAAATTTCGTCACACTTACTTGGCTCACCCTGTATTTCGTTTCAATATTCCTATGAACTTTTGAGCAAATTTACTTTAAAACATGATCAAATTGACCCACTTTTGGAGATTCACGAACGATTTTCCGCTCAGAAAATACGTACACCCGCAGGGCGTTTCCGAGAAACTCCGGTTCGTGAAGAACAAATGATTGTCAAAGATTCTTAATTTCAAAGACACCAGACGCTGAGACGCTCCCTTGGATTTCGTTCATTTTGTTTACAATGTATTGTGTGATTGCTTCGCGTCTTTGAGTGCAATAGTGGGGAACAATTCGAGATTACAGGGAAGAGTCAGTCAGCTATGCAGAGCCTTAAAAACAAAAAAGTTGCACGGCGAAGACTTTGCACTGCAACGTCAATCACGCTGCCCTGCAGCCGCCAGCTGAGATCGTCTACGACGTAGCGCTACATCACCGATACTGAGTTGAGTACATGGCGATAAGATACTTGGCGCTTAACAAATTGATGTAAAAGCGTCAAACGAACTTGGCACATTATTTTACTTCGTTTTCGCAAACCCCGAACCTTTGGGACAATCAAACGAGAGGTGGGCACTGGGGGGATTGGGGGATATCCCCTAAGAGGACCCATCCTCGAGAGGGTCGCAGGTAAGAGGGATGAAAATTTGTTAACGAAGAAGGGGGAGTTCAGTGTTTTCAGAGAGAGCTCGATAGGGCTCTCTCTCCTTTTCCTCCTTGCAAAAGCCGTGGGCGAAAGTTAGTATGGAACCGAAAAAATTATTTTGCAAGTAAACGTTCCTATGCAACGGAGGCAGGCAAAAATTTGGCACTGATTAATTGTTTCTATTGAGAAAGTAGCAAAGTAGAACGCTCTGACCCAAATGTAGTACTTTTAGAATGCTCCTGAGTAGTTCGGACCACAGTTGTATTTCTGAGGAAGTGAAACTCAGGTACGTTAACTAACTATGGTATTTTCGCTGTGTAATAACTTAGTTATTCATAACGTAGTTATTGCTTTTGACAGAATAACGGAGTAAGGTATTTGACAATAAAATTCCGTTCTACGTCGGAAACTCAGGTACAAAAAAAAGGTCGCCAAAATCTCAAATTTGAAACTCAAGTATATTTTTTCAGACTAATCGGCCTTATTGGCGACCTTTTTTTAGAAAAAAATGTCGCCAAAATCCAAAAAACTCAAAAAATTTTCATCATCACTGTGTAGCAACCAGCTATCAAAGTAAATACCTGAGTTGTACTTCACAGAAACTCCATTATTTACGGTATTTAAACTCCGTTATCGTCAATTAAATTCAGGTATCATAACGTAGTTAACGTAGTTTTTTTCGGGAAACTATATATGGTATTCTGGACAATAACTCAGTACTAAGGTAAACTCAGGTATTATTTTTTCATAACGTAGTTACGCATAACGTAGTTAATACCTGAGTTTAACGTAATTAAATACCTGAGTTTTATAACTACGTTACCTAACGTAATACAACTGTGGTTCGGACCCCACCAACGGAGTACAGTGCTACCTAAAGTAGCACGTCTGGCAATCTGACAAAATCCTAAAGTAGGATGTATATTTCCCCCCATCGGCGCTCTTTAGGGCCACCGGTATCATGATACAGTATTTCTCTTTATAGTAATGCAAAACGCTTTATTTTTCGATCGATCGCTACGGTGCCATATTAGTACGTAGGCAGTATTACACATACGTGAAGTGATTTTAATTGATTTTTGCGATTAAAAGGGACACTGCGTGTCCCTGAGAAAGCCATGAAATTTCCACCAAAAGCCAAAAGCTGCAAGCTTTTGATAAGGAAGGGCTTTTCCTCCTTGCAAAACCCTACAACTGTAATCGCTAGAAAGCCATTGAAATATCAACAACATGACCCTACACTGTTAATAATTTTCTCAATGTGGTTGTGTTTGTAATTTGCGATTTTTCGTATGTTGCTGATATGTCGTATTTCAAGAAATAGTAACCCACGCAAATTTAGTAACTCAGGCAGACATGCGCAAATCGTCCGGAGGATATGACGCTACTTCAAACTAAACTGAAATTGAGGCGCACATGTTTTTTTCCTCGCAATTCAAAATTTGGCGGAAACATTAAAATTTCCGTTAAATTTTTCTGCCTGTTTATTCTCATTTTCGGCCGATTTCCTGAGCAGGGTTAAGATTTTTTCGGGTTGGGATAAACTCCTCCCATCAAAGTCCCCCAACTTACATGTGTGATTTGAAACATTGAACCCGGAACAAAATAAATGTTCTTCTTCAGATGCTCGCCTTACTGGCGCTCTTTTGTGGTTGCACACAAGGAGCCTTTGTGATAGACAGACTGGGCGACGAAAATCGCAATGTACGGTTTTTTTTCTTTCCATGGATCAGCAGATTATAGCAGCCAGTAATGGCGTCTAGCCGAGGTCAACGAGTTTTTACACATGAAAACCGTATTCTCTTTGCCTTAAGTCAACTTTTTGCGGAGGTAGGATAACACGGGTTGGTCTGGTTTGGCAGGCGGGCAGGAAGCTAGTACCAGTACACTGGGGGGGGGGCAACTCGAAAACCGGGCGGACCAACTGGGGAACCGGGAGGACTGGCCCCATTGAAAATCAAAAAATCGGGGGAGGGAGGCACAGCCCCAGCTAGCTCCCCTCTCGCTTCGCCCCCCCCCCAAATACAGCTAGGGACGTTTCCGATCATGATATGAGCCCGTTGTACAGGGTGTCTCACGATTACGGCGGAATTTCATTTACTAATATCTTAGCCCACGCGCAACGGATTGTGGAGCGGTTAGTTGCATTTAAAAGAGGGAGCGTTGCATTTTTGTTCGAAAAAAAGAATTTCAAAAATCGGAAAAAAATTCATGAATCTGTAGCGGTTTGAAAGTAAGGTCAGTTTCCGCCAGAAGTTTTTTGAAATTGCATCAATTTTGAGAATTGCAGAAATTTCCGAAAAGAATATTGTATCGAGGTTATTTTTGTACTGATTACGAATCTAAAATCAAAAATGCGATCAATTTCTTAAGAAATGAAAAAATTTGAAATTCGGGTTGATAGAAATTGAAAAATCTGATTTCAAAATGTTGACGTGTCTGTGGTTAAAATTTTACTTTGATCCGTTAGGATCTGGCGAAATTGCAGCTCTTTAAAAAGTGTTGCTGTGTTTTGTGTCATCCTGTATACGTATATCCCCTTGGGCACCAAGATGCGAAAATTCAAACCCATGTTCGATGGCATCAGCGGTACAAAAGTGGTGCCCCATTTCTGACACTTCAGTCTCTTCTCTTGTATATACGGCTAATTATCATCGGCCAGTTGCGCTCATTCTACGAGAGTTCGTTTACAGGAGGGTACTCATAATTTCCGTTATGAATGTTTCCGTTAATCAGTGCAGAGCAACTCTAATTCTTCGTTTTAGTCAGGCGCATAGCTGAGGGGTGCGCGGGGGGCATTGCCCCTGGGTTGTTTGATTTGCCCCCCGGTTTTCGGAGGCGCGAACAGAATGAGAAGGGTCTCCCCTTTGTGTCGACTTGCCCCCTGGATATCGATTTTGCCTCCCCCCAGGTTTCCGATTTCTGGCTACGCGCCTAGTTTTAGTCATATGCACAATTAAGCAGAATCGCACATTCAGAAAACTATGAATTTAATTTTAGTAAACTTACTTCGTAATGTAAAGAGTTCAAGTCGAAAGATCTTTATTATAAAAGCAATGGATTGTACAGTGTAACTTATTTCACAGTTTCATAATTCGACGCACTTGCAGACATTTCTGCTGTGATATTTTCGCGGTTGTCAAAATCTGTACAGCAGTTATGCTCACGGGCCGGCCCCAAAAGAAATGACGGGGCCGGGGCCTAAAATTTGAAGGCGGGCCTGAATGGAGTCGAAACATGAATTTTTTTTTTTCGAAACACTTTTTTTTGCTTATGAACGGAATCGATTGAAATTCGGGCGACATTCCAAATTGAAAACGTTGCCAAATCACGAAAACACAACCAATTTTCTTGATTCTTGTTTCAAAAGAATCCAAATAACTTGATTTATTTATGTTTTAAATTTCAACGACATTGGTGGAGACTCTGTAAAGTCATTTTACGTCAGAATGAGCATGTCATTCGTGAAAATGAAAATTGCTACGACACCGCATCTGATTGGGGCCGTTCATAAATTACGTCACGCTTTTTTAGCCTTTTTTACCATCCCCCCTCTCGTCACGCTTCCGTCACGCTACCGCTTACTACCCCCCCCCCCGCCACCACCGTCACGTCACGCACCTACAGTACACTGCCTCAGTGCAGCTAACTCGCTCACTCACTGCCAAGGACAAAAGAGGCCCTTTTTCGCTTAAAAAACGTATCCCTATCACACAATATCGGTTATTGTGCCAGTCGATCAACTAACCTTAATTAGCTCACGGCGGCCGAAGAAAAGTGATCGACAACTCATTGGGCCGGTAACACAATCGTAACTTAGCACTTACGATATCGTAAGTGTAAAGTTTACGAAATCGAAAGTTATGCCGCGTAACACGAAACCTTTCTCAAGCAATTACGTAGAGACACATTTCGTAAGTAGTTTCGTAAGTGTTACGTGTGCCCCCGAATTTCGCTGACCACACGTAAACGCTAAGTAATGGAAGCAGACTATTTTTAAAATGAAGAAAAAACGAAGAAGAAAGAAGTAAAATGGTAAAAGCTTAATATTAATCGATAGAAAAGCATTTTTCTGTCATCCGAGAGCAAATTTGAGGCAGTTAAAAGAAAATTTGCGCGATTTTAGGCCATTTCTTTGGAACGATGCATGGACTGACGTTGAACGTTGAACCGAATAGTCGAAGCAGAGCGCTAAGTCGAATATGAGTCGAACATGAATTCTGGATTCCAGAAAACACGTTTTACAATAAATATCGAATTTTGAAATAAAAATGAAGCGATCGAAGACAAAAATGTTGGGATCGAACCCTTCAGTATTATTTTTGCAAAGTTAGGCCTAAAATTTAAATTTCATTTCAGATGTGTTTTGTGCAAAAATAATACTAAAGGGTTCGATCCCAACATTTTTGCCTTCGATCGCTTCATTTTTATTTCAAAATTCGATATTTATTGTAAAACTTGTCCAAAGTCAAATGCGAAATTCACTACGTAATGCAACTTACGCATTACTTTTCGGTGCAATCTACTTTTTCGTTTGTGTTACGCTCCTTAAACGATTGCGCCCATCAGTAATGCGTAAAGGGTTTCTTAGAGTTACGCATTCGTAAAAATACGTGCACTTACGTTACGATTGTGTTACCGGCCCATTGTTCTTATATCGCCCAGGCGCGCCACCCCCTCCCCCCCACCGTCACGCGTCACGTCATCGGGCCGTCACAGGCCTTCTCAGGCATCCCCCTCCCTCTCCGAGCGTGACGTAATTTATGAGCAGGAAAGCAGGACAGTTACGAATGCTCGGGATATCCATAGAATCACCACTGAATAGTGGACATTGTAGAAGTTTTGTAAACGAGTGCAATTGCGGCTCCTTGCAGCCTCGTGCATCATACTGGGCAGACGGACAGTGGCCTTATGGTCGTATACCAGTGCTGATTTCCAGCGATTACACTGACAGGCAGAAGAACCTGATAAAAGACGCTATCGCGACTTGGAATGAAGCTGTCGACTGCCCAAAATTCGTAGCGAATTCGGAGCAAAGTAACCCGCATTGGGTAAAAATCGAAAAGAAGGGATGCTTTGGCTGCTACTCAGATTATGGATATGTTGCCAATTCATCGCAATTAGTGTGCCTGCCATCAGGTTGCCTAGAGCGGCAGATAATTATCCTGCATGAATTCATGCATTTAGCCGGTAAATGCTAATGATCTGCTTAGCCGTTAATGAGCGCCTTAGGTGTGGCACCAGCACGGGCTCAGAAGGGCGTCTAATTTTGGCCTGAAAGGGGTTTTCAATCTCAGTCTTTAACCAACGATGGTAATAGGTTTTTGAGGGCTTCAGCCTCTGAGGAGAACGTGTTTAAATATTGAGCTAAACTTAGATTTCTCTACAGACAAACATTTCAGATGATATTTGAGATTAGGGTGCTATCAGTGTTGCAATCGTTTTTATTGCTAAGCTAACTATTGTTAAGCAAAGTGCTATGGCTGAGTTTGAGAATATAAAGCGTCTCCGCCTTCGTTATGAAAACGGCATTCAGTCAGCACCCAACTTGCATTATAGAACAGGTATCTCTGGGTCCAGAGGTGGGTACGGTGGGTCGGCCAAGGGGGTGATGGATTTTTTTTAGGGAGGGAATCCCCCTTAAAAAAATTTTGATCCTAAGGGGGGATGGAGGTAAAAAAATTTTCGCTACATGTAGTTAGCGACCTAAAAAAAAGCTATCCAAATTCCAGCCGACCACAAACACTGTACTCCCCCTTCTGCGTTGAAAAATTTTCATCCCCTCCCCTAAACTTTGACCCCCTCGGGGAAGGGACCTCTAAGGGGGGAATCCCCCCAATCCCCCAATGTCCACCATTGTCTCGGTCTACTATCTGTAACATCCTGAAGAGATTTCAACGAGACCATGGTCCTGGAAGAGCGCCATGTAGTGGTCGACCTCGCAGTCTGAGTCAACGATAGGCTTGGGGTGGAATCGGCTTAAGAGGAGTGACTTCCATTGCCATTCGCACAGAGAATATCAATGCTCTGGTCTATTGTGCTATTCTTCAAGACTGTCTTCTCGGCTTTGCGCACCATCAATATCCTGAAGGTTGGAGGCTCCAACAGGAAAATGCCCATCCTCTCACGGCCACGGTGACCATGGACTGGCTTGACCAGCATACCATCAAACTTCGTGACTGACTGACATGTAGCCGACCTTAGCCCCATTGAAAATTTTGGTGCATCATTAAAGATCCAGGGGGGAAAGAAATACCTCGAAATATTGATGATTGGAAGACCAAAATAATACATATAAAGCAGTGATGTTCAAGGGCCGGCCCGGCCCGAGCCCGGCCCGGCCCGGCCCAGCCCGGGCCGGCCCCGGGCCGATTTGAGAGGCTCTTACCGGGCCCGGGCCGGGCCCGGGCCTGAAATATTTTACGGGCCGGGCCCGGGCCGGGCCGAAAAATTTGCCTCAAAAGTTCACCCGATTTTTCACTAACTGCGCGCAAC
>JAQGAX010001225.1:0-11899 GCA_034698105.1 Plectus exinocaudatus | reverse complement strand
GGGCACCAGTTATAGATATGGGAGTGAGCGGGTTAGGCCAGGGGGGTCCGAACTCCCTTGACCGCCCCGTTACACCTTTGCATGTAAGTGGGGGACTTTGGGGACTTCAGGTCCCCCAACCCGACGAGAAACTACCTGAACCCCCTACCAATCTGAGAAAATAGCCTGAACCCCCCCCCCTGATAATCGGCCCAAAATTTGAAAAATCAGGCAAATATAGGCTAGAATTCAAATTTAAGTACTAAAATTTGAATATCCACCAATTTCCTTTTTTTCCCTGATTATGCAAATTTTTTCCTGAACCACTCTTAACTTTCGACATCTGTTACGTGTATGGTTTGAAGTATACTGATTACCACTATACGGTGTATAGGTGCCGATTTCCTGCGATGCATGGCGGACGACTGCAAGGCTGGCCAGTTCAGCTTTGCAATGCTGCAAAATGCTCTCGATGGGCGCCAGCTCCAACTACTTGTGAAACACGCTCAGCAGAAAGAGCTGCGCGACGCCAACCTGGACAACCTGTATTCTTGCCCTTTCTGCGACTTCGCTATCATCATCGACGCCGCCGGCGAGCGCCTCTTCCGATGCCTGAATCCGGATTGCCTACGCGAGTCGTGCCTGTGAGTTTTCATGAGTACCTGCTCATCAATTAGTCGACGCACTACCCAGTATACATGTAGCAGGTGTCGAAAGTTGGGGTTCAGGAAAAATTTGCATAAATTTACGTAATTAAAGATGAATCCATTTCTTTTTTGTTTTTAAATAATACTGATGCGTTATTGCAGGGAGTGCAAAGAACCAAGTCATATTCCACTGAAATGCGCCGAAACCGAACGCGACGCCGAAACTCAACGACGAATCTATGTTGAGAATCGAATGGCCGAGGCAATGAAACGTCACTGTCCCGCTTGTCAGAAGCCGTGAGATTTTCCTTTTCTATGGAACCCGAGGTTTAGTAGTGTGCGAGGTAACCTAAAAGGCTGATTATAGTCATCGTCCCAAAACGATCTTTGGGATTAATAACTAAGAACTGCAACGATTAACGATGTCAAAAAATTGCACAATTTTGGTGCCTATTGGACATAATGTTGTAGGATACTGAGGCAAGATGGCTGCAATAAAATGACTTGTCCATGTGGCACATCGTTCTGCTATTTGTGTGGTGTCAACCTTGGAAGTCGAAATAACAATCACGATCACTTCGGACGGTAGGAATTTATTGATTTCGAAAAAGTTTGACACTTGGCAATCGTACCGTTCCATACTATTCGGGTTATACTGTAGACTGACCAAGAGTACATGGTATTTGTACATGGTATTTGCAGACAGTATGTACTGTACTAGTTGCATCAAATGCGAAATTGTAATAATTTTGACAACATTCTCAGACTATATTCGATACATATTAGACAGACCCACCCCTTTATATTTTTGAGTCTGGTGCAAATTTGGCCTAAAATTTTGAATCGCAGTACACAATTTTGAATTTCCGCCCATTTCTGATTGATTTTTATTTCCCATATTTTTTGGCCGCTTTCTAGGGGGTTTGCAAAACTGTACCTGCTAGAGTCTGGTTTGGATGCTCCCCAAAAAACTTATGCCATAAGTGGGGGTACTTTGGGGGTCCCACCAACCCGAGAAAAAACTATACCCCCTGAAAATCGGTTGAAAATTTGAAAATCTTGCATAATCATGCAAAATTTTTCAAATTGCAGAATTGAGTTCTCTGCATTTTTCTGCCTGATTATGCTCATTTTTGACCCTGATTATGCAAATGCTTTCCTGAACCCCCCCCCCCCAATTTTGACGTATGATACATATACAGTACTTAATGCTTTGTTCAGTGGAGGATGTCCGCAGTTCACTTCGGACAAGCAGCTTCACGAAGATGCAGCCAAGAAGGCGGGCGAAGAGGCAAAACGGAAGTTCAACGCCGAAAACCCCGATCGTGCACAACAGATTCGTGAGGATAGAGACGTTGATATCAATAAACTTGTGTAGATCCATTTTGCGTTGTTTTAGTTTAGTTGTGCATCCTACTTCTACCTTATATATTATTTTATTGTTAGTGGGAACTGCTGAACTATTTTAATTACCGTTACCAATTTTTTTGCTTTTACCGTTGCTTCTCTGCATATTGATCAAGAAATGTCGAATATAATATTGATTACTTTTAATTTTGAGCTAAAAACTCACACTTGAAGCTTTTTGTTTCAGGCAAAATAGTGAGGTTACGATTAAGTTTATTGATTATTTATCGGCAACATATCGCAGTTATCAGAAACCCACATACTCTTCTAATACAATAGAAGAGATTTCTAATGGAATCTTCAAACAGTAACCCTCTACTTTTCAATCACTGGCTACCCTTTCCTTCCATTAGAGAATCCTTTTATTAGGAGAAGTATGACAACCGAGATCAACAAATATGAGGGGCACAAACTTCCGTACCGAAAGTTAAGCCATGGGAAAAGAAATGAACACTTTCATACCAGACAGCCCTCACTCTATAGAGCGAGATGACAGTGGTGGACGGTTTTGACGTAAAAATAAAACTCTGATTTTGAGGTCAAAATCACAATCAAATTTAAATTTTTAGATTTGAAAAGTCACAGTCATCGTCATAATTAATTTTTGTGATCATAATTAACACTGGTGAAGGGGTAAATTGTGCAGCTCATCAACTGTGATATTTTAAGTTCCAAAAAAGATTTTCGTCTTCGTTTTCATTTGAAGAACGAAGACAAAAATTCTCGAAACGAATAGCATCACTGCTCTTCTCTGCAATAACGATTACCCTCGAGTCACGTTTAATGGACTGATTATGGATGCAGCGCAGCACTTTGCTCTTTACCTTGACACACAATTCAGTCTGTCGCTGACGATGACGGCAACATTCACCTTGACTGTTGGACGGTTTCACTGGGTTGTTTAGTTACACAAACGCAAACGCATATCTACTGTCAACGCGCGACGCAAAATGCCATCCTTTAACTATTAATGCTTAGACCAGGCTAGTGACAATGTCTTGGCGTGTATCTCTGGCGCGGCGCTGAAAATCGACAATTGAAAACGCCCTTGAAGATTGAGAGGGCAAGGTATCAGGGCATTTTGAAGAGTCACGTTTGCCTGGCGCCGTCGACAAAATTTACAACGTTATTAGCGCTTTTCAGTTTCAGTTTTCAGCACAGGCAAGTTTGGGTTTTAGGCAGTAATATCAACCATAACTCATCAGACACTTGTCAATGGCAAAGTTAGGGATAGACGAAAGCATCTCGCCCTTCATGTGTCCCTTAGCGCCACCCTCGTACTGATTCCTTATTGTGTCTTCTTTTACAGTTATCTTCTAAAAATAATTAGAAGCATTTTTCTCCACACATAGACAAGACTCTGGCTGACATCTGAATATGCTACATTCTACAACCCCAATCCATTTTTAACCCACCAAAAACAGCGCCTTTTTGCATGCCCTTTGGAACAGACATATGCACGGGTTTGGCCGTAGGAGGGGGTATATACAGGGTGTTTCAGAAGTAACTACGCACCCCCTCTAACTTTTTACTGCGATGACTGAATTCAATGAAATTTTAAAAACTTATATCCGGTGATGAATTGTAGATTTGAGTACAGTTTCATCGCAATCGGATCAGTTTTAGCCCGTTCAGCCTGATCGCTCCGCTCGCGCATCGCTACCAATAGCGCTCAATTCGAAAATTTCGAATAAACGCTGATTGACTTAGACTAATCTAATTGCCATGAAACTTTGCTGAAATGTACGTTTCTTAATCGGATACAAGGGTATGAAGTTTCGTTGAATTTCGTTGTCGCAGTGAAAAGTTAAAGGGGTGGCAAATTTAAAGGGGAGAATTTAAAGGGACAAGAGAGAATCTAGTCACCCCTCCAACTTTTCACTGCGACAACGAAATTCAACGAAACTTCATACCCTTGTATACGATTAAGAAACGTACACTTCAGCAAAGTTTCATTGCAATTGGATTAGTCTAAGTCAATCAGCGTTCATTCGAAATTTTCGAATTGAGCGCCATTGGTAGCGATGCGTGAGCGGGAGCGATCAGGCTGAGCGGGCTAAAACTGATCCGATTGCTATGAAACTGTGCTCAAATCTACAATTCATCACCGGATATAAGTGTATAAAATTTCATTGAATTCGGTCATCGCAGTAAAAAATTAGAGGGGGTGCGTAGTTACTTCTGAGACACCCTGTATACCCCATACCCCGTGCACATGTCTGCTTCGGAAACAATTTGCCTCCATTGAACGTAATCTTGCCAATATTTTCAGTTATGGCAAGTAGCATAACTGCATCAGGCAGGCGCCTAACGGGAATTCATTGTGCGAACAGTTTCTGCGTCCTTCCTGATGGCCTATCTGCCATTTTTTTTAATAGCATTGAACCATATTTTATACGCATTGATTTAACGACGGGTCAGCAAACTTTTATCAACGTCGTGCATTCCATTAAGACGCAATCAAAATGGGGATATCCTTGCGATCTAATCGCCGTTACGCGATCGACGAAAATTTTCGTCATCAGCTTGTGGAAGGAATGGGGATCGCGCAAGCCTATTATCGTCATTTTCTCCTACAGCCACCAAAATATGTCAGTCGTCGACGAACATAAAATAAAAACTGACTCTGATTTTTTTCTGAATTGTGCGTCCCCACTGCAACAAGATGAAAAAGGACAGATTTTCGGACTCTTTATGGAACATAATTCCGCGGTCACGATTCGCGTGAAACTTTTGCAGGTCAACGTTGCTGATGATGGCAAGATATCTTCAAACGTTCTAATCCCAGTACGAGAGTTGCACGACGCCTGGCTTTATGGATTCAATTCATTTGTTCATTCGGGTAACTTATATGTAATGCCACTTTCAACTGAAGTAGTCAATATGCTACAATTACCATTTGCAAACGAATGTGCCATCGAAATCGCAATAGCAAATAACATTCATCAGTGGATTGGCAATGGTAACGCCTTGTCTTTCTCGAACGGAACACCCATAAACGACAGCATTTTTTACTATGTCTATAACGGGAAGGAGAAGAAGAGCTGTTTGATGGAACTAGATTTGACAGAGAAGATCTTTCGGCAAATATCAATCAACATGCAGGATCACATCATAGACACTTGGGGAGAGGGCTCTGCTTCTTACATAAACGGCTGTTTATATTTTTATGGTAGTTGTACAAATGGGAAATGCAAGGACCGGGCACATATTTATCTTTTCGATGTCTCTACGCTTCGAACGGTATTCGCATTTGGATATATTAATAAATAAAGTGACAAAGGGCTAATTCGCTTAAGTTTTTATTTTTGAGCAGATTGCAAACATTTTACTGAAGCATCCCGTTTTTGCGGTGAGACGAACAGGGTTGCGGACTGGTTGCGGATGCGGACGGGTTGGCGGCCTGAATCGATTTTTTGTGGGGAAGATGTCTCGAACACGAGAATGGAGGTCTGTCTAGCATATGCACAACTGTCCCTTCCCCTTCCCCCAGGGGCCTGTTTCATAAAACTGTTGAGAATTGAGAATTGAGAATTGAGAAATTGAGTTTGCTTTATCCAGGTGCCTGAGTCTCAATTCTTCACGTGATAAAGCAAACTCAGTTTCTCAACAGTTTTATAAACAGGCCCCAGGTCTACATCTGCAGGCAAGTGATCGCATTTCCCTGCTATGCAGGGCGAAGCTAAGGGGGCTGGGGGCGCAGTTTCTCCGGTTATTTCGCCAGCCCCCCCCCCGGTTTTCCGCCATCTCACTCTGTTTTTGGACATTCAATAGGGCCAGCCCCCCGGTTCCCCGAGTTGGCCCCCCGATCTTCGAAGTAGCCTCCAGTGTACCGGTTCTAGCCAGACCTGGGGACCCAAAATTTTCTGGGGGTATACAATACAGGGAATTGTAATAATTAGCCGTCGATATTGATTTTCTGGGGGTACACGATTTCTGGGGGGGTACGGATGGGTGGGGTGGGGGTACGTATCCCCCGTACCCCCACCCCAAGTCTGGTTCTAGCTTCGCGCCTGCTGCTATGGATAATTATTTCGTACAGTAAGAGAATCCTTTGCCTTAAAAAATAATAAAAAAAGCTGATATTTGCGCAACCCGATCACCCATTTGGAGTGTCTGGAATTCTCACTTTCTGCTTTTATTCATTTCTAATTAAAATTATTCACTTTTCAGCAATCACCACAATTTACTATCAAGGTACTGTCTCAAGAAGGGACCCATGTGATATTCCGAATGGGTTACACTGCCAAACTGGGTAAAGTTATGGAGCAATATGCTGAGAGTAAAGGACTGTCGCTGAAATCATTAAAGTTTTTGTTTGACGGCAATAATGTTGAAGAACAACACACACCGGAGTTCTTCAAAATGGAAGAAGGAGATATAATCGAGGTTTTCCAACGAATATCTGGAGGAGAATATGATAGAATAGAAGCAGAAGAAAGAGAAAGAGAAAGAAAGTCACAAGATGCAGAAGAAAAGCACCTGGAACGCGCGGAAGCTGAAGAAAATAAAAGCCGACAAATAGCTGAAGCTAGAGAAAGGCAGCAAAACGAATCTGAAGCAAGGGAAAGAGAACAAACAGAAGCTGAAACTAGAGAAAACCAAAGAAAAGGTGCAGTAAGAGAGCGGAAACGACTGGAAGCTGAGGAAAGAATAAGACAGCAAAGAGAAGCTGAAGCAAGAGAAAGACAGCAAAAAGAAGCAGAAAGAAATGAACACCAACGAATAGCTGAAGAAAGAGAAATCCAGCGGAAAGAAGCTGATAGTAGGGAAAGAGAGCGAGAAGAAATATGGGAACGGTCACGATTAGCAGCTGAAGTAAGGGAACGTCTGCAAATGGAAGCTGAAGTAAACGACAGACAGCAAAAAGAAGGCGATGCTGGGGGAAGCCAATTAATAGCAGAAAAAAGTGAGCGGAAAAGAATGGAGACTGAACGCCAACAATTGGAAGCTGAAGCAAGGGAGAGAGAGCGAAAAGAAGTTGAAGCTTGGGAAAGCCAAAGAATAGCTGAAAAAAGAGAAAGAGAACAAAAAGAAGCTCAAGCTTGCGAAAACCAAAGAGTAAGTGCAACAAGAGAGCGAGAACAACTTAGAGCTGAAGCAAGGGAAAGACAGCAGAGAGAAGCTGAAGCAAGAGAAAGAGAACGAAAAGAAGCAGAAAAAAGAGAACGGGAACGACTGAAAGCTGAAGCAAACGAACGCCAACGAATAGCTGAAGCTAGAGAAAGACAGCAAAGAGAAACTGAAGCAAAAGAAAGAGAAAGAGAACAAGAAGCTGAAGCAATAGAAAGACAACAAATAGAAACTGAGGCAAGAGAAAGAGAAAGACAGCAAAGAGAAGCTGAAGCAAGGGTAAGAGAACGAATGGTAGCTGAAGCTTGGGAGAACCAAAGAATAAGTATACTAAGAGAGCGGGAACGACTGGAAGCTGAAGCAAGAGAAAGACAGCAAACTGAATCAAGGGAAAGAGAACAAAAAGAAGCATTAAAAAGAGAATGGGAACGAGTGAAAGCTGAAGCTAATGAACGCCGACGAATAGCTGAAGCAAGAGAAAGAGAAAGAGAACAAAAAGAAGCTGAAGCAAGAGAAAGACAACAAATAGAAACCGAGGCAAGAGAAAGAGAAAGACAGCAAAGAGAAGCTGAAGCAAGGAAAAGAAAACAAAAAGAAGCTGAAGCTAGAGAAAGAGAACGAATGGAAGCTGAAGCTTGGGAGAACCAAAGAATAAATGCAGTAAGAGAGCGGGAACGAGTGGAAGCTGAGGCAAGAGTAAAGCAGCAAAAAGAAGCTGAAGCAAGAAAAACACAGCTAAGAGAAGCTGAATTAAGAGAAAGAAGACGAAAAGAGGCTGAAATAAGGAAACAGCTACAGTTAGCAGCTGAAGCAAGTGAACGCCAGGAAGTGGAAGCTGAAAGAAATGAACGCCAACGTATAGCTGAAGCTAGAGAAAGACGGCAAAAAGAATCTGAAGCTAGACCAAGACAGCAAAAAGAAACTGAAGCAAGAGAAAGAGAACGAATGGAAGCTGAAGCTTGGGAGAACCAAAGAATAAATATACTAAGAGAGCAGGAACGACTGGAAGCTGAGACAAGAGTGGAAACTGAAGCAAGAAAAAGAGAGCGAATGGAAGCAGAAAAAAGAGAATCGGAGCGAGTAGAAGCTAAAGCTAATGAACACCGACAAATAGCTGAAGCAAGGGGAAAACAGCAAAAGGAAGCTGTGGCAAGAGAAAGAGAACACAGTGATGCAAAAGCTGGGGAGAATCAAAGAATAACTGAAGTAAGGAAGTGGAAACTTTGGACCCTCGTTGTCATAGATTAAAGGAGGGTGCACCTTTTCCCATAATTTTTTAATGTTAAATACAAGAGGACAGATGTAACGTCATATTATCATAATGTTTTGTTATTTATTATTATCAACCCATAACCAGTGAGATAATAAAGCACAAATATTTTTGTGTTATTAAAAGTATGTTTGGGGAGCAAGATTGATTTGGAAGTGCATTGCTCTTAAGATTTAACTTCTGATATTAACAAATCGATTTATTTCAGAAAAAGCTTGCAGAAACTTTCATCGAATGCGCAGTTTGCTTTCAACCGTATGATGCTGTATCAAAATGCCCCAGGATGCTACAATGCGGTCATACGTTTTGCACACCGTGTCTTGATTCTCTTATCTTGCTGCAGGGAACTCTTGTTTGCCCGACTTGTCGTCAGCAGACAAATATTGTTAACTCAGAAGATTTGCCGAAAAATTTTGAACTGATTGGTGAGTAATAACAGTGGAACCCGAATAAAAGAGATCCGGATATAAGAGAAACACGTATGTAAGAGACTCATTTAAATTCCCGTGCTCGGTGCCAACACACTGTAGGCCCCGGATTAAAGAGAAACGCTGATATAAGAGACATTTTCTGATTTCCTCTCCGTTCTATTATAATCGGGTTTCACTGTAATTGATTTCAATTATACACTTCAAAAATATGTATTTTTTAAGCGAAAAGTGAAATTGCTTCTTATTTAAATTTTCTTTCTGAAAAAATGCATTTTTTTGACAACGGCGCGTTATTTAGAAGCGCTCACCCTATTGGCAAAAACAATGAACGATACGAAAGAAACGTCACCATGTGAAGAGTGCAATTCGTTTGTTGCAAACCACAAACTACGAGGCTGTCTCTCATGTTTTGAAGGCGACAACCTTCTTAAGGTCTGATAAATTTCCGTATGATCACGATAGAATGAAAACATACCTGGAAACCGAAGTACTCTGAAGAATGTATATTAAATGTGCAGGCCTATCTCTCTGACTAAAAAGCCTGACTGACATAAACCATACAATATCGATTGCTATGTTTTCTGCAGTCAAAATTTTTCGTCAGTGAGCTATGCTGCGACCTTACAAGCCGGTCTGCAAAAAATAAATCGATTATTTTTTTTTTTTTTTTTTTTTTTTTTTTTTTTTTTAAATTTGGTTCCTCGGTCAAATCTCGAACTTTATCTATCGCAATCGAGAAAAATCGTGTCCGAATATTTTTGGGAGTAAAAAATCTTGGGGATAAAAGATCGAGAAAATGCACAATTTTATGCACTATTCGGTCACCATATACGGTACTTTTTGCCCTCGCGTAGTGCGCGCTTTACGCTACCCAACAGTCCTCATGGCTACCATGTCTAGTCGCATATCTTTTTGTTCAATATGAAAATAGCGAGTTTCAAAAATTATTTTTATTTTTTAGGATAGTCTGTGCGCCGACTGCTGCTTGTCTAACCATAATGGTCATCAAGTACAGAGTCAGTCATATTTCCGACAAAAAATTCACGAAGTCATCGAATCCGAAGCTGAAATTCAAAAGCAACGCATCGTGGAGCTTCAAGATATTAACAGTGCTATTCGCAGCGAATTTCATTCTGCGCTTGAACTGACTGAGGTATTTTTGCGACATATTTGAAATAAATACGTTTGGACAACTGATTAAATAAAAAAATAAGAAATTAATTATGAAGACAGCCGGAGCGACTAAAATTTGAGTGTCATTAATAATTTATTCTCAATGTAGCCATCCACGCCAAAATGCTTTTTCGATTTAGCGGTCAGGCATCTTATTCGCATCCATGTTTCGTTATGTTAGTACTTTGAATGTTCCTTGTAAAAAAAACTTGACATTTACATGAACGCCATACCTATTGCCAGCGACGATAGTGTTGCTTTCAGAAATTTTTGCAAATTCAAATGGGAAATGTGAATTTGAAAAGTCGAAAAATTATAAAGACACTTCCAAATGAAATGGAATCGAAAGCGAGAAAGACTGAATTTCGAGAAGCGCAGAAGTTCTTCTCCTTCGTCAGCACTGCAGGCGAAGAGTTTCTGAATGCTATCAAGGCAAGCAAATAGACATTCAAATTGGTTTCCATTTTTAGGCCAATGGAGAGGTTTAAAGTGGTTTTAATCAGAAACGTATATCAGTTCGGGTCTGAGGTTTTTTTCGCCCCAAAACCCCAAAATTATTCGCTACGCTGGCGATCTTTTAATTTTTTTTGTTCCAAAAATTCAAATTCCAAATTCCAAAAGTTTACCTCTTGGCGACTCTTGTAGCCGACGGTTTATAAGAATACCAGTTTGGGTATCAGACTGGTATCAGGCTCCTTCGGAAATACTAGGGAATCCGCGGAAGGATTAGCCTAGTATATCCGTGGTCATTCGCTTATTTAACAAGGAATCGGAAACTAAAATTATCATGGATTTTTCTTGATTATAATCGGAAACGTTCAAATTTTCAAATGACCGTAATCGAGCTGACCGTAATCAGGAGTGTTCAGTTGAGCTGAGCTTGGCAAATTTAACCACATCCTTTCAACCGGGGTCACAAAGCTATCCATATTTCGAAAAAGCTGGTCTGATCTCGGAACAACTGCGTCGATCCTCAGCGGATTCCGTCATGTACCCCATCTCCCCATACCTGTATCAGGGGGGTCACCCCCTCTGGCCAGGGGTCCAACCCTCCCCGGCCGCGCCGGAAAATTTTTTGACGTTTTTTTAAATTCACGCCGGAATCCCGACACGAACTGCCGTAGCGCCTACCCCCCTCCCGACCGCTCAGACCCCTGACTTCGGACATTCGTTACAAGTATGCATCTCCCCAAGCCCTATTCTGAGTTACCTTGACTTAAAGCAATTTAGGTTTATCGAGAAAAGATGATCGACCAAGGACTGAATAGTCCGGCCCTTCAAGAATCTGCAGTCTTGGCGTGCGAATGGGAAGATAATGCTTTTCAATCGCATGAGCAAACTACTACGAAATTGTGACGTCGAATACGAACTTTACTTTTATTGCATTGTGACGTGGACTGGCCGGGCAACGGGCATGCCAGTTGTGACGTACTCTCGGCCACACCGATCACAGGCAAGTGGATACCGTATGGATACCAAACTCACTTTTGTGGTTAAGATGTTGGCAAATTTCGTCTATACTTTGTACGAGTTTAATGGATGTATTTAAAATTGTATGTAATTTCGTTTCAAATGTCCTTGTCCACTGAGCCTGCGACTTTTATTTCTCGCGCACTATATCACATTATGTACCGACAAACATACGCTACTGAACAGACGAACACCTTTTGAGGTTAATAACTGATATAATTCATGAATTCAAATCATTAAAACAGCATTCAATTGTGACAACACAGAAGACAGGCTGTGGTACTACAATTTATTTTTAACCTCCGTAGCCCCCAGAACAGAGGTGGGCACGGTGGGTCGGCCAAGGCAAACCTGTAACCGGGGGATCTGGGGGATCCACCCCCCCCTCCAGCCAGGGCTTGGACCCCCCTGGGGGGTCCACCCCCCCCCCCGGCCGGGAAAAAACATTT
>JAQGAX010001224.1:0-11903 GCA_034698105.1 Plectus exinocaudatus | reverse complement strand
ATTGATCGATGCCCTAAAACCTGTCCTTCTGTTAAAATAAGTACGTTATTACGGTTAACCAAACAAAGTATTTGATTGTGTTATGGTCGACTATTTATCAGGAATGATTCGTGATGGCGAGAGCAAGAAAATAGGCCAGCTATAGAGCGACACAGTGCACATACCGAAATAAGCCATGCAGAAGATTATCGTAGTCATGCTTGAATGCTTGATTATCGGCTGGTGCCAACCGTTGTGGGACGTAATGTTCATTACGTTCAAATTACACAGCCAAGCTAATATCATTAACAGTCAAGTTGAGTAGAAATGATGTCAAAACTGCGGATTGGATTACTGTTCGACACAATAACAATTACGAGATCTACTTGAGTGTCCTAATATTCACAGATTAAAACACGCATAGATCAAGACACGATCATTTTCATATACAGTAGAACCCGGATATAAGAGACTCGTTCAAATTCCCGTGCTCAGAACCGACACATTGTAGACCCCGGTTATAAGAGGAACCCTGATGTAAGAGACTTTTCGATTTCCTCTGAGTTCTCTTACTGTATATCCAGGTTTCACTTTATGAATTCACCTTACATCTTACTTCCAATCTTCCTACAAACCACGATTGTATTACGCAAGTAAGTATTAGCTAAGTAATTTTAAACTGCGTTATGAAAACGAATACCTGAGTTTAACGTAGAACTGGAGCATTATCTTGAATACTGAACGTAACTTCTTGAGAAAAACCACGTTCACTACCTCATCAAAACTGAGCATAAATAACGATAATAATCTCGTAACTTTTACCAAATGCAATATTTTTAGCTTTATATGCATTATCCAAGACCTTTTATACCAACTGTATCAACCCCGAAAAATTTTAGAGAAGCAAAGTGGCATATCTAGCGTCAAGCAGAGGTAGGTGCGAGGGGTTTGATTGCATTTTTTTGCCCTCAAAGTCTGGAAGGGTACCTGCCTGAGGAGAGATGGCACCACCCCACCAAATATAAACTGTTTCTTTGAGAAGGTTAGCAGCCCTCTGGGGTGGCGGTGCGCGGAGATACGCAGAAATAGTACTGCAGAGAGTCGAGGAGAGTTGAAACAATAGTAGTACTGTACTATTGTATATTATAATACAGTATTTTATTTTAAGAAATGAAAACAGAAGAGCGAAAATGGAACAAAACGATAAAAAAGAAAACTATCACCCGGCATATTGAACAATTATTAAAGAAAAAAAAGAATCGAATATTGAGAGAAATTAGCCAGTCTTCAGCATGGTATTTTAAATGCCTCTTTTGGGCTTTTATTTACGTACTGATGGGCTGCTTTACCATTCTATCATTAATTGATTTACTCCAACAATATCGCAACGACCCCACGGATTGGCAATTGATAAACATGATGAACAACACAGATATAAAAGTCCCGGATTACATTCTGTGTATTCAAATCGATCCAGAAACGCTTTTTGCAAATACCACTGAATTCGCTGACAGTATGCGTAACGTAACCCCCTATTCCGATGCCATGACCGCATTTTTCGAAGAAAACACAAAATCTAATGAATTCATTGTTGACCCACAAGGGCTATGGTATAAGGAAGTATATTTGGTAGTTTGGAATTACTTAGCTATGCTCTACGAAGGAGAATTGCAAAGGGAAACACGTGAAAATTCCTTTGCAAACTTAAACCGACAAACCGACGATTGGTTATCGCTGAATCACATTTTGTTGCCGAAAATCGCAGAAATGAATATAACAATTGACCAACTAAAGACAATCTATGACGGAAAGTTGAAATACTATAAAATGTGGTTGGATGGACCGCCTTCCTGCTTCATCGAGGCCATTTTCAACGCTACTTCCTCGAAGTTATTTTGCGCAACTTCACATCAAATCACTTACATTGGATTCAAGCACCTATGTTTCAAAATAAGCGGTCAAAGCATCATACGTAAGAATTCGGCTGGATCTTCAATAAGCATCAGCATTATGGATTACGGTGCATGGAATTTTTTGGACAAAAATGTTCAGGCAACGATAGATTTTAGCAAACGAAACGAAACACACCCCCCGATCAGTCTATTCAATCAGACGACTCTGTGTTCGCCTTTCCAGTCGGTCCACAACTGAGAATAGATATAAGTGTTACCGCTGTCCAGCAGTCGCTGCCTGAAATAAACGGTGTTTCTCGCTGTTCAGAAGAAAGAACACAACTGGACTGCCTGAACGAATGTCGGGCGAAATCGATTCAGGATACTTGCGGCTGCGTTCCGATAATTTTTTCATCAAAAAATCAAAGTGGTCTAATGAATTGTACACTTAAAAATGACACAAGCTGTCTCAATTTCTCTGATAGTGAAGACCGTAGTTGTACAACAAAATGTCTTCTCGAATGTGAACGCTGGATTTATGACTATAAATTATATCATGCCCCTCACTTTTTAGCTTTTATGGATACTAATGATTCATATACCATTGGCTTCAATTCACTAAGCTTTCAGTTCATTATCTTGAAAGAAATACCAAGTTGGACGACTGAACAGTTCATTGGAGCATTGGGTGGCGCATTAGGGATTTGGCTGGGTCTTGACTTCGTCATTCTCATTCGTATCGTTGTTACCCCAATCATTCTATTTCTGCAGAGATACTCAAGAAACGGTTCTCATTCCAGTGCACAAAGAGGTCAAAAAGAAAACAATGCGAACGATAATCCAATTAAGCTGCCTGAAGTCAAAAGAAGACCTGGCGACTTCATGGCAATTTGGGCATTTAACAAGCTTTTCTGGTTCGCAGTATACTTATTGGGGGGTGCTTTTACAGCCCTCAGTTGTTTCTCTCTTTGCTGCCAATACTTATCAAATGAATCCGTATCAAGTACGTCTTTCATTTTTAATAAACCAATCAAACTACCACCTGCAACTCTGAGCATATTCTTGAAACGTGGTTATTTCGAAAATTTAAAAAAACAAATTGACAATGAAATGAAACTTCAATCAATGGAAGGGTATGCCACATTTTTTACTAAATATTTTGGTGGCAAAAATATAACCAGAGAGCAGTTCTGAATGATGAAAATTGGCCAACAATGTTTCATTTCATTACTTAGCACTATTTTGCAATTATGCATGCTACAGAAGAACCAACCATTCAAAGCGTTGAGGAAGAATTTTTAATTCAATCGACAATCACTGCAATCTCGAGTTGGTTTACTTTCCAAATGATTTTAAATAAATAAATTTTGTTGTCTAGAAGGACTGGCCTTTTAAAACTAAATGAATTTTTGTTTCTGTAATCTACAGGTGACGCGCTTTTTGTACTCTCTTGAGAAACCTTTTCATAATGCAATCTTTTTCTTTCAGATCTATTCAATTTAGATGGATCTGTCGGCCAATCTTTGTTCAGTTTTACTCGGGATAATCAGATAGATGTTATGGAAAATATTTTTGAGGTTAAAATGAAAGAATTAAATGTTACAACTGATGAACTGCGACAGAAATTGGGCTTTGAACCGAGCCAGATGTTTCAGTTGAAAGCAGAATTCTTTCGCAAAAATAATTTCGATTCCATTCTCAATAAGCGACTGTCTTATGTTGGTTTGGATCAAATTAATTATCAAATACAGTTCAATGACACCATATTTCATGACAAATCTGATTTTATTGCATTTTCTGTCGATATTTCATCAATTCCACTTATGGATGGTGCCTTTCATCACCTTACGCTTGACTTTAGAGCTCCAGTCAATCAAATGGAAAGTTTTTTGGCCGCGCACGATGGAGAGTATTTGGATTCTTGGGTTGCCTATAACGGAAACGTCTCATTTGGTATTGTGAGTCATTATAAAATGCTATCCAAAATGGACGGAAGCCAGCAATGTTCGAATTTTGAAGCAAAGGACGTTTGTCAAGCTCGTTGTCGCATTAAAATGATCCAGAAATTATGCGGCTGCTCTCCGATATCGTGGCCCTATTTACTGCCACCTGGTACAGCTGAATGTAATTTGTCTTCATATAGAGCGTGTTTGCATTACAATTTCAATCAAGAGCACCATAGATGTTTTTTTGACTGCCCCGAGCGATGTGAACGGTGGAGTTTTCAAATCGATCAAACTGATGTACAAAATGTAACAAATAAAACAAATTGTTATTTGTCTACATCATACGCTACTCATTTGAAATTTTCCGTCAAAGATTTCACGTATATTGTTTTTAAAGATCAGTTTAGATGGACATTTAACGAATTTTTAGCGGCGTTAGGTGGAACGCTTGGTCTGTATTTAGGTCTTGATATTCGATTTTTGGCGTGGGCACTTATTTCGCCGACAGCCCTTATTTTTGGATATTTCATTGATAGAAAAATGAAAAAACATATATTAGTGTTAAATCCTTTACAAACTGAACAACTCAAGAATTTCATCAACAATAATCGGCACATTGAAGAAATTTTGCGCGCTTTTAACTTGCAGCATTTTACTCATTTAGGAGAGGTTACATTTAAATTATTTGTGAAATACGTTTTTTGGGCTGCATATTACTTACTTGGCATCGCTTTAACCTTCAGAATGTGTCTCGATCAGTACTTGCAGTTTGCGTCTCGTCCAACGCAATCTTCCTATAGGGTTGTAGAAAACAAGACCATAACGTTTTTAAATACGCCAACAATTTGTCTGCCTGTGTCTTTATATAATATCCACCAATTAACTCTCAACCTATCGCAGAAAAATGAATCTACTGCCTACTTTCTGGAGCAAATAGGAAAAAGAGAAAACTGGTACGACAATGGCGATAACAGTAATTGGTCCGCCCCTTTCTTAGCAAAAATTTTGTCATATATAAAACTTTATCAGAAATATGAAATGTTCGAATTGCCAGAAACAGTCAATGGGACGTCAATTAGCTTGGAATATGAAACTTTCAAAGATTTGGACTATCGCTTGGATGCATTCAATATCTCAGTGGCTGAATTAATCCTCAAGTGCTTTAAACAACTTCAGAAAATGTTATATGTAATCGATTTTCATCAATACATTGTATCAAATAGTTCACTGAAACCATTCAGGGTAGAGATTGGCGAACCAACTTTGGTTTCTGAGACAGAAATATGCTACAGGCTTCCCTTAAATAAATTAGAATTCCGATCAACATCAGAATATATCAACCTACACATTCGAAAAATTTTGACCAGGAAGAAATTGAAAAATTTAAAGGAAACTGAAGAAGGAAACATGATTGTCATTGATTTAAACGGAAGAGATGCCAGAATAACAGAAGCAAGTTTATGGTTTGATGCTAGACTTTCATTCAGCTTTGGCAGAAATATTAATTCAGCCTTGAAAATGGATACGGTACTTCAAGCAATGCCAGTTGGCAACAATTCTATTCAGCGTTGTTCAACAACAAGTACTTCGGACAGGTGCCAAGAGAAATGTCGAATAATGTCGATTCGAAAATTTTGTAACTGCACGCCAGTCAAAGGGTCAAGTTTTAATGTCCACGAAGACATTGGGAATCAATGCAGATTGAAACAATATGCATCATGTATCAATCCGATATCAGTTAATGAAACAACGGATTGCATTTCAAGATGTATCCCTTCTTGCACAGTCATACGGTATGATGAGTGGAGAAACGTTTACGACGATATCGACGACGAAGTGAATATTAATTTTCGATTTAGATCATTTAATTACATACTCGTTGAAGAAAGTTTGATGTGGACGCCCATCAAATTCATTGCAGCACTCGGCGGCTGCCTTGGTTTTTGGATTGGCTTAGATTTCCTCATTTTTATTCATATAATTTATCACGGCGTCATCATTCTGATCGGTATTTGCAATACAAAAATCAAGCTTTTCGGGGAACGCTAAAGAATTGGTCAGCAACATGAATAATTCAGGTTGATAAAGCTTGTTCGCAATGGAAAAGCCGACGTGCTAGGCTGATTCATGGGGGGGGGGGTCCGGACCGGACCGTACGGGGTCTCTGAGTCAAGCAGTGCAAAGGCCCCCTTTGGTACTTTTGTCACGGAGTTAGCGATCATTTTTTGAAATGAAACAGCGGGCGATCCCCTTCTTGCCCCTCTGCGATATCGGGCCCTTTGGTCAATGTTGTAACCCAGTGTTGTACCGTCTTCGACTTATGGGTCTGGCTTACTCCAGCCGCTCCGGCGACAGCTTGGCTCAGTCGAGCTTCGGCTCCGAGGCTGATGCCATTACAATGGCTCAGATTTTGGACCCCTTAACTTTCGCCAGCTGTTACATGCATGACCCCCCCCCCCTCCCGTGCGCGACATCCTTCAGGCAAACCTGAACTGTTGAATGAAAAAATATTCGATAGGGTTACATTTCCATATTTTTATTGCTCACGATGTAGTTCAGTGACGCTATTCATTGCTACTGATGTTGTATCTGCGTTGTTCGGTCAATTAAAATAGTGCCAAAATATTGCTGTAACTCTGACTGTCCGGCTTTTATGCTAAGTGTAGTACTGGTAGATACAAGCTTAGACCAGTCGATCTGCGCTGTCGAGGAAGATAACAGCGAGTGACCTTGCTCATTTGTGTATATCAGAGGCGCACCACGTGTGTCCCTGATGATAAGCATCTGCGAATTGCTGTGCAAAGGAACCCAGAGCAGATTCTCTGTGTTGGCGACCGGTAATGATATTCAGCTTTCACCATGTATCAGGGGTTGCCATAGGGCTGACAGGATTTCCGGGACCATTTGCCAGTCATGCTTTCCTCATTTAGCTCCTACAATCACTCGTCTTGTTCTCCCTTTGGATATTTTTCTATTTATTTTTGTTTTGTCGTTAATGGTGTTCCGATGGTCCCATGCTCCCCTACCCTTTTTCGGCACTATCAAAACATGATCTGTCATCTGTCTGATCATATCATCTGTCAAACAGATGGCGGATGCGTTTAAATCATGAATGATCTTAATCAGCTAGTTACGCTCATAAGTAGACCGATCGCATCTTGCACTAGGGCTATCTGCGACCCATACCAATTCAAGGGCCGGTCACGTCTCATGGGTCGTACCTCACTCTACCACATATATAGCTCAGGGACCCGGCTTCGTACACCTCGAGGTCGATTTGACGTACTAGGCTTGACGTTTGGTTAGTACTAGAGGAATAAGCGTATCCTACCTGACAATATTTAATTGCATTTTTCATTTAAGAATAAAGATCGCGTTTTATAAGCAAAATTTATTTCGTCAAATGTTTTCAATCGAATTAGAATTTTCATATTAACGTTTGTAACGCTTTGATACTAATACTAACGATAGTTACTAGCAATAAAAATAATGATGATAATAACATTGATGATAATGATGATTGACGTAATAATAACGTTTGAGTCACTATATTGCATGCATAGCAAACAAACAATCCGTTTTTCATATTTCTATATTTAGACGGCAGCGAACTTTCCGATCCTTCCAACTAATATCAAATGATGGATAACCAAGAAAAGCAGTTCACAATCACGGGTCGATCTCTCGAGTGCCCTGTCTGCATGGTTTTCTTCGAAACGGCACCTCGATCATTTCCATGTGGACACAGTTTCTGCGATGACTGCACCAAGGAGATTGTTCGAAAACCGAAGCGTACTGAAGGAGCGGAGCCATTTTGCGAATGCCCTACTTGTCGTCAGCGACTGGTCAAAAGCGACGGCTATCCCATAATCAACTTCGCGATCAAGACCGTTGTGGACAGTGCGAAGGAAGTTGAAGATTCGAAGACGAAGCTCAATTCGTCCCTTTCTCTTCAGAGTGAAGAAATTTGTGTAAGGGGTTGATGGAATCTTTTCAGATATTTACGTCGTTCAGACGCGTTTTATGGTCCATGAGCAGGCGCAGCTCCCGGGGGGGACGGGAGTATTTTCTCTCCGGTCTTTTTGGATTTCCCCATAATTGTGAATTCCACGGGCAAAGGTACTAAATGGAATGAATTTTCCTTCCTATACATCGGTTTCTGGCTCTGCGCCTATCGGTGGAGAATAAGGAAGGGTAGGCACATTTCTCCTAGTGAAACCCCCCCCCATCCTGAAGGTTTCTCTCTTAGCATAAAATGACTTCATACCTCGCATCCGCTCTTTTTTAACTCTAAGCACAAACTCAATCGGTATATCAAGAACGCAACCTGAAGCACGCGTGCTACCGTATTGCTTTTGTAACGTTTACGAAAATTGGATTTTTCAAAATGAGAATTGGGGTGACAAAAGGAAAGCGACAAAATTTAACCCTCCAAATTCGGTCCAAATATTAACCCCAGGTGTTCCTATTCAAAAACAAAAAACCTGCTGTATATGCGTTACAGCAGATAAGGAAATAGAAAATTACGTTCATATTGGCTCTGTTGGGGTACTGTAGTATACAGTATCAGAATTCCTTTGGATTGAATTTGGAGAGAGAACATCGTATAGAGAATTTAAACTGAGAAATTTAATTGAAATAAACGCGATATGTGACTTTTAGACCTTGCATAAGCGGCTGGAAAATAGCAAAAAGGAATACAAAATTCTACAGAAGGAACTAGAAGCCTCCAAGACCCAGCTAAAGAACGCTCATAAACAACCGCAGAAGATTATACCAAGCACAAATGAACGATACAAGAAGGCCTTACAGCAAAATCGAAGGTTCGAGATTCACTCTCTTTTTATCAATTCCACTCCAACTAAAAATGCCGCCGTAGTCATTAGGTTCACGAAAGCTCATTAAGCCCCGTCAGACAGCCATCGGGTCTGATTGAACTGTAAATGCTGTTTTCCGATCGGCAAATTTACCAGTGCGCAAAAATGAAGTCTTTGATAGCGATTGGCTGCTGCAGTTGTCAACGAATCGGGAGGGGATCTGCACTCTTACACAATCGCTTGCTTAGCTCAACCTCCCCAGAATCTCGATCTATGCCCAACTCTTCTGGTATGTTGGTATATCTGAGAAAACTTTTACTCTCTCAAATTCCGCTCATTCGTTGCTCCACCTTGTTTCCCACCTCTGCCTAAAGCCGTAGGTATTCAGCTCAGACCTGGGCGTGGGGGTTTGGGGGTACGCACCCCCCAGAGGGTTTTGGAACTTTGACATCTGGAGTTTTTCAAAGAGAAAGGGGAGTACGGTGATTTTTCCGGACAGGATTTTGGCTACTTAAAAAAAGGGCAGCGGAAAATTTTTCTTCCGAAATTTACACTAGATTAGTAGAATGGACCTAAAATTCAGGGGGGTGCGCACCCCCCCCCAAATCTTCGTGCACCCCCCACCCGAAAACGCATGCCCAGGTCTGATTCAGTTCAGCTTAATTTCTGCACAACGATGCTAATTATTCAGGTTGAAATGGCTGTTAGCTGTGAGCATTATTGTCGCTAGTATCAGTTATCTCACTAGCACCACCAGCACGGATGCATATTGGCAGCTCAAAAACATCGACGAGAAGCTAATCGAGCTCAAACTGGCCTCCAAATACTCCAATTACGAATTGGACCGCATTCAGGAAACCCAAAGACAGCTCCAAGAGAACAATAATAATATGCTGCGTTCAGCGCAAAAACTGTTCAGTGAAGTGATGAATTCAGCGGACGATGGAAGTGACTACACAGAATTTGTCGAATTATACAACTGCATGGTGCAGGAGTTCTTAATCCCGGGGAAGCGGAATCCCCAATTACGAATGGCTGGATGCAATGTGCCTGCTGATATTCCGCCTACAATCGAAGGTCTTTTTCAGTACATGATGTCGGTGATCGCGAGAGCCGGATAGTACGATCGATCCTTATAGTTCGGTGCATTCATTATACAATAGGGACCCTTCATAAAGTACGTCACGCTCCACGGGGGGGGGAGCTCGCGAAGTGCTTGTGACGCTATTACGTCATAATTATGCTTAGTCATTAGAGGGGACCGAGGTCGGCTGCTTCGCTTACTGTAGGAGCAGATCAAAAAAGTCCAAAAATAGCGCGACGTAATTTATGAACTGTCCCACAAATGGAAACATTTGCTATTCTCAAAGCAATAACTGAATTGAGCGAAATGCTTGTGTTTGAGAGAGAAGAGATGCAGTTGGACCAGTTGAGCATACTGTAATGTGAGCAGAGGTTTTGTAAATTGATATTCCTAAAACATATTTAACCATGTTCGCTGTTTGAGTTGACTCATTCGAACTGGCTGTTCAAGCGATAGCGTCGCTCATTTGTATATTAGCCCCTCCCTGCAAGCACAAGCACCAAAAAATGCAGCAAGTCATATTATTGAAATTCATTTTCTCATTTTCAACATTTATCAACTGAATTGAGCGACAGAATTGACAAGTTTAGCGGTTTGCAGGGATGAAAGTGATAGCCAAAACCCGGCATTGTCAAGACCAGGATTATCTGGGAGTGACAAACCAAAGTAACCCAAACCGGGAAATTACCGAGATTTCTCAGGGTATAATTTCAGTTATATTAGTAAATGTACGCAAACAGAGATTATTGCAGTCGGGATTTCCAAAAGTAGTGGAAACGGAGGATTGTCAACACCAGGACTTACCAGGAGTGGTGAAAACGGGAATTCCCGAGGTCCCGACATACCAACTTACATCTCTGGCGGGTCGCTTAACGATCGCTCTGCAGCTCGCGATCAACAACACGAACAGTCACCACGTCATTGGGTGGTTGATAGTCCTTGTATGTGGTTAGTAAATAGAGCCCCACTCGACAAAGACAGTAAAAGAAAGCAAAGCCGCCCGCAACGATGAATATGCATGCGGCCGTCAGCGTCCATGACGGCTTGACAATAATGAAACCGCCAATGAGCGCGAGCAGTTCGAGGATGTACACGGCCCAGGCGAGCGTCTGGCGGTGGACGTAGGAGCCGACGATGCCGCCGAGCGGCCCTACGACGGACGAGACTGGCGCGGTGCACTTCCAATACTCCCAGGCCAGGTCGGAGATGTCGCCGTTGACCTTGGCGCGCCAGAAGAACGCGATCAGTGTGTTGCCGGCCATGAGGATGATCGACGTCTGCGTGGCGATCTTCTCGCTAATGCTGAACACAAGGGTGAGGATAGAGAACGAGCAGATACACACGCCCGTGCCGGCAAACGACGTGAGAATCCCTAAATTATTCGAAAATTTACACAGTATTCCGGTATGGTGGCTAGAGCCGAAGCTAGAGCCAGTACTCTGGAGGGGCCACCTCGAAAACAGGGGGCCAGCTTGGGGAACCAGGGGGGCCAGCCGTATTGAAAGTCAAAAACTGAGGGAGATGGCGGAAAACCGGGGGGGGGGGGGTGACATAACCCACAAAATCTTTCGGTCGCACTGGGAGGTGTAATATTCAAATACATTTTCTTTTTTCAAATTATACCCCAGACTTTTTGGTGACAGTTATTTGGGTGCCTGGAAGGATAATATCATCCCCATGCCCCAATTTTCGAAGTTTGGCGGTAAAATTTGAATTTCCGCGAATTTTTTGCCGAAGTTTTATAATTTTCAGGGATTCACTTCTTTTTCTCTCAGGTTAAGGGAACCCCGGGCAAGTGTATGGTGCCCACTTCTGCTTACCGCCGACAAAGCCGGTGATCACGAGAACGACAGCCTTCCAGCCGGTGAACAACTGGATGGAAAGATAGGTCTTCCGCTTCTTCTGCGTGTTCAGCAGGAACAACGCGCAGGCGAAGGCGAACCAGATCGACACGAAGAACATCTTCTTCTGCTCTTTCGACATGTTCGGTTCGACGAACTCCATGCCGATGACGATGCCGAATGTTGCGCCGAGGGAGCAGAAGACGACCGAGTGCCACTCGAGAGCCACGCGCATGAAGAGGATCGTGAAGGCTGCTGACGTCATACCTGAAAGCGTACTGTAACAGGCGCGAAAATCGGGTCCCCTGGTTTCTCCCTGATATTTGAGGGGATTCAGGTTTTTT